>PVKA01009888.1:0-53121 GCA_004027165.1 Ctenomys sociabilis
TACTGCTTTAGATTACTGACCACAAAATTTGTTTTGTTTTGGTTTGGTTTTGGGGGGCAGGAGGACTTGAGACATAGTCTTTCTGTGTAGTTCAGACTGACCTTGAACTATGTAGCCTAGGCTGGCCTTGAACTCACAGCAATGCACTTGCCTCAGCCTCCAACATGCTGGTATAACAGGTGTGCACTACCACACCCAGCTTCTGACCACAAATTTTTAAAATGTATCACTCTGAGATTTACATGACCTTGAAAATTTATCATATTTATGAAACTTTTAAAAAAAGTTTTAGGGAATCATCTTTAAACTCTGGGTTGTAATGATTTTATATAAACAGTGCTGTTATGCAGTATGTGAAACGTTTTAGCTGCATTTCAAAAGTTCTCTGTGGCTATTGCTATCGTGAAAATTCTGTCTCCTGGAAGCTATAGTGAGATAGCACCAACTCTGGAACAGACAAGCTGTTTTGCGTGCTCTGCCAAGCTAGCAAATAGTGCACAATGAGTAACTGAATTGTCCTGTGTTGGTAAAGCACCAACACTCCAGTCTTGTGGTCTCTAACCCAGCAGAAAGGTGATTTCTAGCCCATCAAGAAGGTAGTAATAAGAGAGACGTAGGTATTTCTGTGATTAATAATGTATCCCTCCTTACTCAGATTTCTCAGCTGCTTTAGATCTGTCAAAATACCTACAGATACCAAGAATTCTACCCTCATATCACAAATGTGCTCAGTTTAAATTACCAGGAACACTGGCAGTATTAGGCTAAGTGCATTTGAAAGTTGTTATTTACCCCTGAGCAATAATTTATTCTGGGGTTTTTAGTACGTTTGAAGTTTATATTGGCTACATTCTTTGGAGAGTTGGTACTTGTACATAACACATCTTAATTTTTTTCCATCCCTCTCAGCCCCTCCCATCTCCTGGGGCCTTCTCTTTGGCAGAAGATATATGACCCTGTGTTTTTTCTCTTTTTATTTATTTACACTTTGGGTTCCTTATATCAGAGACACCATATGATATTTAAGCTTCTGTGTCTAGTTTATTTTATTTAACATTATTGTCTCAAGGAGAATCTATTTTCCTACAAAGGACTCAAATTTATCTTTCCTTATGGTAGATAGTGGTACTTTGCGTATAAATGCTACATTTCCTTTATCCATTTATTTATTGATGGACATACAGGCCTTACCTATTATGAATTATTCTGCTATAAACATGGGTGTGTATGTATCACTATAATGTGATGCCTTTAACTCTTTGGGGAAGATACCTAAAAGGGGATTAAACTGGTTGAATGAAACTCTATTTTTAGTTTTTCGATGAATCTGCATACTGACTTCTACAATGGGTGTCCTATTTACATTAGAGTCAACAGTGGAGAAGGCTTCCATTTCCCCACACCCTTGCCACCATATATTGTTATTTCATTTCTGATGTTTGCCATTCTTTGTGAAGTAAGCTAGAAGGCTTGTTTTAATTTGAATCTCTTATGTCCAGAGACTTGAATATTTTTCAGGTATTTACTGGCTATTTGTGCTGCTTTTGTGAAGTATTATTCATTTCAATGGCTAATTTTGTGATTCTGTTTTACTTTGGGGAGGAGCATCTAATATTTTTGAGTTCTTTACATAGCCTGGATACTAGTCTTCTGAGGAACAGTCGGCAATTTTCCCCCATTCTATAGATCATCTATTTACTACATTGGTTGTTTCCCTTGCTGTGCAGTTGCTTTTTCATTTGATGTGATCCCATTCATTAATTCTTATTTCCTGTGTAACTGGGGTTCTGCTCAGAAAGTCCTTGCTAGATCTATATCATCAAGAGTTTCATGTATATTATCTTTCAGCAGATTAAGTGCTTCTGTTTTAACATTTAATAATATTTTTTTATTTTAATGTAGTTCATGGTGAGCTGTGACTGTAGATTCAATCTTATGCATGTAGGCAACTGACCAATGTTTATTATAAAGAGGCTACCTTTCCTCTTTCCCAGATAGCTGGATGTGCCTGGCGTTCTTTCTGTATCCTCTACTCTGTTCCTTTGATCTACCTGTCTCTTTTTGTGCCTGTACCATGCTTGGTCTTTAAAAAGTCACTGAAGCTTTGTAATATAACTTGAAATCCAGGGTTGTGATGCCTCCTGCTTTGCTCATTACCCAGGACTGATCCTGCTATTTTGGGTCTCTTTTGGATCCATAGGCATCTTAGAATTGTTTTTCCTAGTTCTATGTGGAATGATGTTGGTATTTAGATTGGGATTGCATTAAATGTCTATGTCAGTTTGAGTAGTATGATCATTTTTCTTTATTGGCTCTGCCTATCCAGGAATAAGGAATATCTTTCCATTTTCTGATGTCCAATGTTTTTTAATTTTTTTAATGTTTTATTTATTTGGTACAGTTTGGACTCATAGTGATCCTTCAGTCTCAGCCTTCCCAGTGCTGGGATTTGAAGTGTGCCCAGTTATGGTGGCCAGCACAGAGCAGCCTGGGGTCCTGGGTCAGCTCAGCATATGATACTGGGGATCAAACCCAGGTCCTTGCACTTGCCAGGCAGTTGCTTAGATTACCAGCCCCTCAATGGAGTTTTCAGTGTAGTGGCTGTTCACTTTGGTGTAATTCCTAAATATTTGATTTTTTTGAACCTGTTATGAATATTGTTTTCCTTTTATTCTCATTATCAGTTAAATAATAAATTTATTTCTGGGTTGACTTTGTATGCACTATATTGCTAAATCTGATTATTTAGTCTTTTGTGAGAAATTTTTGGGGTCTTCTGTATAGAGGATCATATTTGCAAATAATGACTTCAATTCCTATACATAATCCTTTCATTTCTTTCTCTTGCCTCATTTCTCTGGCAGTTTCAAGTACTAAATTGAGCAAGAGCGGTGATAGAAGACATCATGTCTTATTCCTCATTTTAGAAGGAAAGGTTTTAGTTTTTTCTCATTTTGACAGTAAATTGGTCATAAATGGCTTTTATCAGATTAAGGCCCTTTTGTATTTTTATTCATCATTTTTCTCATGAATAGATTTTGGATTTTGTCAAGAGCTTTTTCTGCAGCTATTGAGATGATCATTTGCTTTATGTCCTTGCTTCAGTTTAGATGATGAATTACATTTGTTGATTTGCATATGTTGAACCTGATAGGCTATGGCCTGAGTATAAGCTACTAAACTATCATGGCTCTGATTCAACATGGCAGAATCCCCAAACAGTGACTGTTTCTCCTGCATCCCAGCCCTCAGCCCTGAAGACATCTTCCCTTTATCTTTCCTGTGTGCATAAAGAAGCCCCAGTCAGCTTCTTATGCATCAGCCCACCCCTCATACTCTACCCCTAGCACGAGTCCATATAGCCCAGCTCCCTTGCGTCTCAGGTCACAGGATCCCTGCCATCTTCCTGCAGTCCTCTCTGTGTCCTCAGCAAAGGCCTCTTTCCTTCTGCCTCTCTGCCATGCTGCAAAACCTAGCAGAGCCATTCTTGTATCCCTAGGATGAAGCCTATTTAGTCATAATTTTTTTTTTTTTGGTGATGATTTGTTGTTGCCTGTGTCTTACTGAGGATTTGTTCATTTCTATGCACTAAAGATTGGCCTAAAGTTCTATTTTCTAGTTGGATCCTTGAATCATGGTAATGCTAACTTCTAGGACTGACTTTGGGAGTACTCCTTCCTTTCAATTTAATTTAAGAGTTTGAGGAGTACTGGCATGAGATCTTCCATGGAGATCACATAAAACTCAGCAGTGACTCCATTGCGATCTGGGCTTTTCTTAGTTGGTAAGTTTATCACTACTTCAATTTTATTGCCTGTTACTGGATTATTTAGGGTTTTAAAATCTTCTCACTGCAGTTTTGGTAATTCATGTGTATCTAGGAATCTCCATTTCTTGGTATACAGACATCTGAAGCACTTGCTAATAATTCTCTGGGTATTGACAGTGTCTGTTGTGATTCCACCTTTTCATTTCTAATTGCATTAATTTGGGTCTTTGTCTTTCTCATTTCTTTTCTCTGTAAAAGTAGCTAACAATTTGTTTATTTTTACTCTTTAAGAACCAGTGTTTTGGGCCAGGGAGATGGTTCAGTGGAATAAGCACCAAGGGCCCAAGTTCAATCCAAAAAAAAAAAAAAGAACCAGTGCTTTGGATGTGAGGGTGATCTGGCTGCGACATCTGTCATCCCACTGAATCATCAGGGTTGATTCACTGATCTGGCTGGCTAGGCGGTGTCCCCTTCTCCCTCAACAATCCATGTGCATCCCTCTTGAAGCTGTGTGCTTGATGGAAGAGGACGACCAGCCCAATAGAGAAGGACCATTCCTCGGTCAAGGGTATATGAGTAACTGTGCTCCCTGCTAGAACCTCCAAACAACCTCTCAAGAACCAGTGTTTTGCCTCATTCTTTGTGGGTGTTTCTGTTTTTGGGTTTTTGAGTCAGGGTCTTCTGTAGCCCAAAATGACTCTGAATTCACCATATATCTCAAGCTGGCGTGGAACTGACAGCAATCTTCCTGCTTCTGCCTCCTGAGTGCTGAGGTTACAAGTGTGTGCTTGTGTCTTTTTTGCTTAAGTCTCAATTTCATTAATTTCTCCTTTGATCTTTATAATGTCTTCTTTGTCCTAGCTTTATATTTGGACTTTTTTGGACCTTGAGGTACATCATTTGGTTATTTATTTTAGCCCACTCTGTGGACATTTGTAGCTATAAAATTAGGCTGGCTTTCATTGTATCCTATAAATTCTGGCAAGTTGTACTGCATTATTGATTCTTGGAACTAATTTTTTTCACTGATTTCTTCTGTGACTCACTATTCAATATTGTGTTTAATTTCTACAATTTTGTGTGTTTTGGCCATTAATTTTTAGTTTTATTGGATAACAATCTGATATTAGAGCCAGCCAGTGGAGAGCTCAGTGGACTAAAGCGCCTGCTTATGCAGAGTGCAGTGGCTGGGGTTTGATCCCTGGATATCCTTAATTTTTTTAATTAGTTTGGTTGTTCCTGTGATTAAGACTGGGCATGGTTGTGCATGCCTGTAATCCCAGCATTTGGGAGGCTGAACACAAGCAGATCACTATGAGTCCGATCTATGTAGTGAGACCCTATACTAAATACATTTTAAAGTCTGATAATATTGTCTGATATATCTGATGAGATAATTTTTATTATTTTTCATTTACTTAAGCATGCTTTATGGGTTAGTATGTGGTCTATTTTGGAGGCAATTCCATGTGTTGCTGAAAGAAATGTACATTCTGTTGTTGGATGGAATGCTTTTCAGGTAGCTATTAAATCCATTTGTTCAAATGTTTGATTCAATTGTAATATCTCCTTGTTGACCTTTTGTCTACCTGTGACAGTAGGGTATTGAGATCCAACACTGTTATTGTGATGATGCTTATCTGTATGTACAGTGTTGTTATGAAGTTGGGTGTATCAGTATTTGGTTGATGAAACAGTTGCCTCTCACTGTTGTATTGTTCCATAACCAATATGCAGTGACTTTACCTCCAGAGATGTTTTGGCTTGATGTCCACTTTATCTGAAAATATGATAGGTACTCCTTGTTTTCTGGTTCCTCTTGCATGGAATACTGTTTTAAATTCTGTGACTTTCAGTTTATGAATTTCTTGTTTTAGGTTAACATTTTCTTCTGGCTTGGACCACCAGTCATACAAGTATGACTGTTACACCTGACAGCTTAAACCACTGCTGGTTAATTACTTAACTTCAGAGGATGTAATGCAAACCAGAGTTGCCAGGCAACAAGACATATGAATTAAAGATACATAGTGAATGTGTTAAATGCATTTCTCATATACAGAATATCATTGGATATTGTTTCTTGACCCATTCTACCAATCTTGTCTTTTGAACAAAACCATTCACATTGAGAATTATTACTGAAATTATTTCTAAATTATCACTGAGATTATTACTGAATTATTCCTGTCATATTATTTTTCTGTTGCTGATTCCCTTTATAGCCCTACTTAACTGCTCCCTGCCTGGTGTATTCTTTGTGTTTTATTGTTTTTGAGACAGGGCCTTGTTCAGTCTGGTCTTAAACTCACTATGCAGCCTAGGCTGGCCTCTAATTTATGGCAATCTTCCTGTATTGGACTTTTTTTTTTTTCTGGTCTTTTTTAAATAGGGCTTCACTAAGCAGTTCAGGCTGGCCTTTATATCCCAGGCTGGCCTCAAACTCACAGCAATCCTCATCTCAGCCTCCTGAGTGTGGGGATTACAGACATGCACCACTATACCTGGCCCTTGTGTATTTATTCAGCTAGACTTTTTTTTTCCGACTTTGACATTGCTAGCTTACCTCTTTCCAGGATATCCTTGTTTTTAATTAGTTTGGTTGTCCTGAATTTCTTTAAGTGCTCCTTTGTCATATAATGGCTTATTTTTCCATCAATTTTAAAATGTAGTTTTGTAGAATATTTAAGTCTAGACTGGAAGTTATATTCCTTTAAAGTTGAAATACTTTAGGCTTTTCTTTCCTTTAAAAAGGTGTTGAGAAATCTGCTATAATTTTGATGGTGTTACTTTTATAAATGATTAGTGAAGACTGCTTTACATAGTTTTCATAATTCTGTCCAAGTGTTGATTTCTGAGATTTTGTGCATTTGTTTTGTTGTTGGTTTTTTTTTTTTTTTTTTTTTTTTTTTTTTTTTTTTTTTTTTTTTTTTTTTTTTTTTTTTTTTTTTTTTTTTTTTTTTTTTTGGGGGGGGGGGATACCAGGGATTGAACTTGGGACCTTGCACTTGCCAGTCAGGCACGTATGCCACTGAGCTATCTCCCCAGCAGACTTGAGATTTTTACCATGATGTGTTATAAAGTTCTTTTGGGGGGTTCTGGGAATTGAACTTAGGACCTTGTGCTTGCTGCCCAGGCATTGTACCACTGAGATACATCACAGGTCCACTATTTGGGTTTTGGTCATGACTATATGCTTCATTTATTTGTATATTACCCATATTTGGAATGTTTTGTGCTATTACTTCTGTAAATAGGGTTTTTTGTGCCATTTCTATTGTATTATTTTTCACTGACTCCAAATAGTCTTCTTTGTATCATCTAGGAGTGGGGTAGATACATTTTTCATGTTATTTTTAAGGTTTTTCTTTATAATTGATCTCTGGAAGCAGCCCTCAATGTCTTCACATTGGTTGCTTCTGCTCCCTAAATTTTCAATACAATTTTTAATCTCCTGAATCTTTGGTGCCTTTTTATGGACTCAATTCTTTGCTAAAATGGCCATATTTTGTATCACTTTGTTTAGCTTAGCTAGCTTTTTATTGGTATCTTCTATAAACTTACTGTTCACTAAATGCTTTTAGTTAATTGACCACTTTATAGAGCTGTTTTTTAATTGTCTGTTATGGATCTGAATAATATGGTTGTTGGGCTTTTTTATTTCCTTCTTCCTGATACCTCATGGAGGTAACTTTGGGGAGTTAGGAACTGGGGGGTGTGGTATTTGCTGTTTTTCTTTTTAAATTTCTTTTGTTGTTCGAAAGTTTTCAAGTTGATTATAGTGGGAAACTTTATTGCTAATATTGAGACGTCGTTAGTGTCTGCTTTTCAGTCATGCACACTGGGCATGAGTAATTTTATAGACTGTCACAAGATTCAACTACCTCCATTCACTGGGAAAATGGCAGTGTACTTGCCCCAGCACCCAGTCTTCTGGGAATGGGCCACAGTAGTGTTGGTGACACAAAGGCAATCCAGATAAAGAGGGGCAAGATGGTGGAGTGGTAAGCAGATGAGAACGGACCTCTGAGTGGTGCGTGAATGTGCTGAATATAGCACTAAGGGGAAAACGAGGAGGGAAGTGCATACACTGGACCCAGGAAGGAACTGAGGCACAAACTGAAGTTCCCAGAGGGAAAAGAGAAAGTACAGTGAAGGAAATATTGAATGGCGCCTTCTCCTATGCGAGGAGCAGCCCAGACCTGCCCACATACAGTGACAGCTAGTAATCACAAATGCCTCCACGGAGAGACGCAGAAGCTGAGTGGAACATGGACGGACTGCTGGCCAGGAACCCTTTTGGAGAGACCAACAGAGCTCAGAAGTGAGAGCGGCTGCTGGCTCCATCTAGCGCTGCCAGCTGGGCTCAGGCCCACAAAGGTGCATTGACAGCTGCAAGCGCCAGAGGGCGCAGGCTTGGTTGGGGCTTTGGAGGATAATCAATATGGTCAGATGGGATGCTGTCTCCCTCCTCCCTCTGTCGTTTACTAGGGACTGTAGAGACGAAACTGGAAGTGGACTCCCCAAAATTTTGTTGTTGTAGTTTTGCTTCTTTTGTTTTCCATTCTTCTTCATTGAATTTATATTTATAGGAGTATGAATATGGTATCTAGCCTCTTTGCAGGTCTGTCTTTTTGTTTTGTTTTCCATACCAGGGATTGAATTTACCAGGCAAGCGCTTATTCTATTGAGCTATATCCCCGGCCCGCTGCAGTTCTGGTTCTGTTCAGTTCTTTTTATGTCCTCCTCCTCTCCCTCCAATCTCCTGCACTGTCTCCCTGGTCAGCGTGATCTCCCACTGTTCCCTAGGCTTCTAATCTCTTCCTCTTCTTCCACTTGCCTATTTTCTTCCTAGGCCATTTTCAATTTTAACTCCTGAGGGCAAAATTGATATACTAAGGATTTGTATACTGCATGTAACTTTCTTACAAATTTGTTTTCAATTTTGTTATATAACTACAAATCACACAGTAAAAGTTTGTCATTTTTGCCTTAGTTTGTCATTTTTAAGGCTGTGTTTTATGTTATTGTTATTGGTACCCCTATAGCTAAACAGGATATAATTGTTCTAAATAGCTACCCTTCCTGGTATTCCAAGACTGAGATTAACTAAGAGTCTCAGAAAATACTGTGGCACAGCATCAAAGATCAGGGGCTGAGCTAAAAAGACCCCCAACAAACTGAAAAGATAGGATCTTACAGGAGCCTGGAAAATCCACATCCAGCTATACCCACAGGATGAATACTATTTTAGTAATAGAATACTTTCCCTAGCAAAAAAACCAACCCACTATAGGCAATTTACAAACATCACCCCAGGAATTAAACTAAAACAGAAAGAAAGAGGAAAAAAAAAGCAGAGCCACTTAAATAAGATGTAACTCCAAATGTCAACAGCAAACCCAAGGGGCAATGAGGTGTGTCAATTAGAAAACCATCCACCTGGCCTCTCTGAAGTGGTAACCACAAGGAAATTAAATGAGGCTCTAGGAAAAAATCAGAAATAATTTCTCAGATAACTGCAGACATGGTGTCCATGACCAATGAAAAATTTGCTCAGTAATTCTAGAACAGATATGGACAAGAAAATAGAGGATCATAAGAAAATTATGGAAGCCATGAATTCTCAGCATAGGAAGAAATGGAATTCCTAAGGCAGATTCAAGCTGATATCCAGGAGAATAAAGATTCTACTGAAAGTATTCACAGCAGATTAAGCCAACATGAGGACAGGGGCTCAGATACAGAAGATGGGCTTGCAGCTAGTGATCATGAAAGATTTCCTAAAGATAGCAAGAGATCTCGAGAAATGAATATAGCAGCTGCTCAATAATACAAAGAATAACTTAAGATTGACTGGAGTCAATGAAAAAATTTAGGATAGCAATATACTATATATATGTATATATTACACACACACACACACACACACACACACACACACACACACACACACACACATATTGTTCACAGGTGTCATGGCAGAAAACTTTCCCAGAGGACAAAACAATCTGACATACAGAACTGCAACTGGCCACAACAATAAAAATCTATAGCTAAACATAACAGTAAAGAGTCCAGAAATTCAACACAAGAATAGAATATTAAACGCTATTAGGAGCCGGGCATTGTGGCGCATGTCTGCAATCCCAGCACTCAGGAGGCTGAGGCAGGAGGATTGTTGTGAGTTCGAGACCAGCCTGAGCTACAAAGTGAGCTTAAGGCCAGCCTGAACTGCATAGTGAGACCCTGTCTCAAAAAGACAAAAAACAAACAAACAAAAAAAGCTATTAGGGAAAAGAAAGAGTCACTATAAAGGAAAGCCATCAGAATCACAACTCAAGTCAAGGAGAACTTGGAGTGATTTCTAGCTCCAAAGGAAAAGAACCATCAACCCAGCCTGATACACCCACAAAACTTCAAAACTGATGTAGAAATAAGATATTTCAGTGACACATAATAACTGAGGAAATTTATTACCACAAAACCTGCACTCTAAAATATTCAGAAGGACATTCTAAAAATTAAAAAAAAAGAAAAAAGGACTACAACTCCATGAACCCAAACAGAAGGAACCCACCAGGCAAGGCCAACAATTAAACAGATGGAGGGGGCAGAAAGGGGAGCCAATAAAAGGAAAATAACATGGAAAGAATATTTGCACACAGAATAATCCAAAACAACAACTATACCAGCTTTGCCAACAGTAATGAAATCAGCAATAGCAATAATGCCAAGGACAAGCTGGCTATTAACACCCTAAAAACGAGTAATGTATTACCCCTAGTCAAAGATGTAAAATTATAGCCAAGTACTAGGACAAACAAAGTATTGTATATGGCAAATAACCATTAACAACAGAATAGCACTTAATGGTAATAGCATAGTTACCTATCTAAAGATTCATTAAGTTTAGCAGTGATACAATGATACCTCAGTTCATTAACTTAATTTGTTCTACAATTTTGACAAATATGGCCAAGGTTGTGATTGTTACCTGATGCAGTTTGCAGACAAAAACAAATTTTTGCCAAATTTATTTGTGAACCAAACTGTTTGCAAACAAAAGCATTTGTGAACTGAGATACCACAGAACTAGTAATGATAAAAAGGGAGTGCAGAACTGAATAAAAAGTGGATTTTTTAACAATATAAAATGAGAAATGAGATTAAGGGTCCTATTGAAGAATCAAAGGAAATTATAGCATTAGATAAAAGTAGCAAAGGAGCAAGGTAGAAAAATGAATAGGACAAAGTAAAAAAAAAAAAAAAAACGAAAAAGAAAAAAGAAAAATTATGGAAGAAAATAAAAGGTAGGAAAAAACCCACCCCTCCACCCCAATTAATAAAGAAAAAAGAACTGGGTCTAAATGAAAAACTCTCTTCTTTTTGAATGAGTGGTTTGTTTCCAAGCCCTGCATTTTGGCAGTCCAGCACATCACAATTCTGTCTGCCTCACTTTACAGTATGTAGGTTTGTGAGGTGCTCCTCCTCCTGCTGCAGAGGCCCCTCTGCAGCTATACCCCAGACTGTGGCACCACCCATGTCTAGGCATGGCCTTGCTTAAGTTGGAAAATGGGGAAAGCAATCAGACCACTGATCTTTGCTGCACATAGGCAACAGGGTGGGAGTTCACACAGCTACTGCACTTAATGCATTCAGATTTTACCTTCTCCAAAAGGCACAGTCACGGGGCCTTGTTTCTCATCAGAGGGAGGGTAGGGTCTGCGTCACCAGCCTGAGCTTAATCTTCTCAGGGGGGGTCTATGTCTAGTCCACACCCTCTTGTAGCTGTCTCTTCCCCAATCACTGAGGCTAATACTGGAAACCTAAAGTACTATTCTGTATCTTAGTCTTTTTTATTTTGTTTTATTTTATTTTAGGGAAAGGTCTACAGGGTATTCAGGATCTCACAACTAGATTGAACTTGTAGTGATCAACCTGTTTAGAGCCTCCCAAGAGCTGGGATTACAGGTTCGAAACACCACCCTCAGTCTCAATTGCTGCAACACCACGCCCAGTCTCAATTGCTGTCTCACTATGCCCTGGGTGCTGGGCCAGCATAGCAGGCCCAGGGATAAACACTCAGCCCGTGCACCTGCTTGCAGGTACTTTAATCTGCTCAGTTATTTGGCCAGCCCTATATATCTTAGTCTTAATTATCTCTTTCCCCAAGTCTACCTAACACATTCCCACTGGCTTGAACTAGTGGTACATGCATCAGGTGACTTGTAGCACTAGAGCTCCCCCCAACTCCAGTGAGATATTTGAACTAACTCCATCCTGAATATGTTAAAGTCACTGGAAATATCATGGGTGTTAAAGTCACTAGTCACTGGCAATATCATGGGTTTCTTCTCTAAGTCTAGCCTGCCATGAAGAAGCCACATTTAGAATAAAATCCTCTGATGCTGGGTGTGTTGTTGTTTGCCTATAATCCCAATACTCTGGAAGATGATTGGAGAATCATAACTTTGAGATGAGCCAAGACTACATAGTGAAACCCTCAAAACAAACAAGTTTAAAAAACAAAAACAAAAACAAACAAAAAACTAAGAGTGCACTAGCAAGCTCCCCAGAGAGGAGTAAGAACAGAGCTGTAGATGGTGTTTTCCTCCCCAAGTTCTTTCCCTCATTGGCTCTGGAGAAGAGAATCAGGAAAAGAATTGGTGTCAGTTGAGATTCAGCACATTTTTCTTTTTTAACATGTTCCCTCCACCACCACCACCACCACCACCACTACCCCGCCCCTTTTTTGAAGACAGTGTTTTGCTAAGTTACTCAGGCTGGATTCAAACTTGCAAACTTCCTGCCTCAGCCTCCCATAGTGCTGGGATAATAGGTATATGCCATCCCATCTGGCTTCAAAATGTTTCTATCCCTAGTTTTACCCTACTCTCTGTCTGCCTACCCAAGAGTGAGTGGAACAAGTATTAACACCTCTTTATAAAGCAGGAAACTCAGAACCACAGGAATTAGAACAAAGTCCTTATTCAAGGGTCACAACATTAAGAGCTACACTGTAATTGGTCCTTATGTGCAGGGTATACCTACACAAAGTAAGTGGTACTCAAGAACTGTTCAATGAAGTAATTTTCTCTTCCCAGAAGTATAGAAATGTACAGTTTCTAAGACACTATTTGGGGGCAATGAGTCATTTTCTCTTCCCAGAAGTATGGAAATGTACAGTTTCTAAGACACTATTTGGGGGAACGTGCGACAGGAACAAAAGAATATTTTAGGATAAGATCACAAGGTTGGTCAGAGTTGATTAAGGCAAAAACACTGGGTAACTAATGTGACTACTTCTTGTATGAAAACCTGTTCCTATACCCTACAGTCCTACTGATTCTGGGCGTTAAGTCTTTTTCTCTCTTCTACCTTCCTTCCTAGTCAGAGGCAGGTAATTGAGCAAGTACACAGGCCATACCTGCTAGGAATGTCTAGAGGCTGAGGCACACCACCCTGACTATCTTGAGGGTGGGAATGCATATAGAAGAGGTGGGAAGAGAGGTCAAGGGCCATCTTGAAGTTTCATTTCTTTTATTTGCTCATGAAAACATTCACATTTATCAGGCATTTTTAAAAAACCAAACACCTTTTCGGGGGCTAAGGAGACCCTGCTGGAAACAGTGGCCATCACCTTTTCCTAAAAATGCTCACCATTCTCTGAACCACTGACCTGCAGCCTGGATTGTGACTAGTCAAACAGCCCTAGTTATGGAACTCTCACTAAGTCTGAATAAATCTAGGGACTAAGGAACTCAGAGGCTAAGCCCTAGGTCATTTGAATTATGTCCAAGAAATTGGCCTGCTCTGAGAATCTGCCCTGTGGATGAGTTCTACAAGTGGCATCAGCCTGGCCTTCGCTCAGGGGTCAAGTAACCAGTTAACAAGGCACACATCCTCCCAGACCTCAGAGTACTTCGCAAAGTTCTCCCAACCTTGACAGTGGCGCCTCCTTATCTCCGGGTCCCAGCAGAGTCCAAGAAACCTCCCATCCTGTACCTGACAGGGTGAGAAAGTAAAGAAAGAGGTTGAGGTCCCATCCACCTGGGATGGTCAATCTACCAACTTGGCCACTTCTTTCTTTTTTTAGGGGGTGTAAGTTTCAGACAGAGTCTCAATCTATCATTCAGGCTGGCCTTGAAGTCATTATGTTGCCCAGACTGGTTTTGAACTTCATGGTAATCATGCCTCACCCTCCTCACCCTTCCAAATGCCAGGATTACAGGGGTGTGCCATCATACCCAGCTTCTTGGCCATTGCTTGAAGTCTTAGTGCCAAGATCCAAAGGCCAGTAATCCTACAAAGAAGAGGCCCACACATCCCAAGAATACCCAAAACCAACTTACCCATTTATTTGACTGAGAATATTAAGGACAACAAAATTAAACAATCTTTAATAAATTTCCTCCAGAAAACTCAGTCAGAGAGCAAGCATTCAGTTGTCTTTCCCATGTCATTGAAGACCGAGAACTCCCAATATTCTTTGGAGAATAAGCAGTAGTTGGTGGGAAGTTGCCAGTGCTCAGAGCTTCCATTTACACATTCAAATCAGTAGTTCCTATTGCACATATTAACATTTTCCACCTAGCACCTAAATATATGGTACCTCAACAAATAAATTAAAGATTTCCATATGGTATGAAACCATTTCAATTTGAACTAATATCCTTAAAAACTCACACTATTGTAAGTTTTAATAAATACAGTAAGAACAGTTGGCATTTTACTAAAATACTGAATTTTTAAATCTGGAGTTCATTCCATAAATAGGTTCCTTTTTGTTTGCTTTCTTGGATACATTTGCTCAAATATTATGCTCTATGAAGTGAACTCTTTCATAGATTACCATATAAAAACTGTATTAATATATGCCTCATTACAGAGGCAGATGGAAGAACTGGATCTCACAGTTAACTAACCTTAAAGTAACTTAGGAAAAGCTCTGCATTTTGTAAAACTTTAAAAACACAGGATGAAGAATACCAAAGAAACACCTTTTTTCTATATAGAACTCCCACTGGAAATTTTATAAATATATATTTGCCTCACCAGTAGATTTTTCAGCAAGTCTGGCTGGAATGATGCTATCATGGTAAATAAATATTAACAAAGGAATTAATGAGTTTCCAAGGTTTAAAAGATTTCTTCTGAAAAATAATCATAAATTGAAATTATATCATAATTTGCAGTTACACAATTTAAAAGATACCCTTCTTGAAAGCTTCATTGTGGGAATAAGATCATCTCCCAGCTCCCAAGTGTGGACAAGTTCTTGGCTGAGTAGTAACACTTGGTCAGAACACTGAAAAGAAGTATTTACAACTTTCAGGGAAAGTACCAAATAGTTATCAAAGAATAAGACATCAGACTACCCCTAGTAGCATTCCTTGGAGTGCAAAGTCTGCAGGAAATGATTATCCATAATGTTGACAGGATTCCTGATGGGTCTTGGAAGCATTCAAAAGGCAGAGTGCTCATCAGGGATTGTTCGGATTAGCTTCTGTGGGATGGCTTATTCTTAATTTAACTGAGTTCCAGGATTTCATTCCCTTTATAACATCTCTGGTAGGGCCATGTTCAGTTTAGTGCAAGTGCAAGGTGAAAATGAAACAAAACTAAAAGACACACCAGGAGCAAAGGCTGATGTTAAGATCTGTAGTCCCTCCGAACTGTGTGTGCCATCCAGTTCACTTTAGTAGTCCAACTTTCCCTGAGCGCCTCATCAAATTTTTGCTTAAATTGTTTGAGTGCTTCTTCATCAGTCTTTCCTAAAGCAAGAGAGTCCTAAAAATGAAAGGGGAAAAATTGGGTTTTATATATCTTGTGTAGGGATGTACAAACATCAAAATCTTCCAAGAGGTTGGCTTGGTTATGCATTTGTAGCCACTACTGGATGGAACATGTCCTCATCTAAGTATCATTTGTAGGATGACAAATGGACAGGAAGGTAGTACAATGACCTTATCAAATAACAAATAGTTTTTAAAGAAGAAATAATTACTGAAATGCACTCACTTGCCCACTGATACCTTGGAAAGTAAAAGGCAACCAGTTGGAACTCTCTGGTCCTCCAGTGTGTAGGGGAGTGGAGCGGGAGAGAGTGCTAAGGCAGCTACTTCCCAATACAAGTCTTTTCTGTGCCCCTTCAACTGATGGGGAAGTCTTCTGCATTATACGCATTCCTTTTTCCATTTCTCTTTTCCTCGTCTTTCTTCCCTCCCCTTTTCTTTCTTCCTTTCTATCCCTTCTTTTGGTAGTATAAGAGAATGAACCCAGAACTTATGTACTGAACTATCTCCTCATCCCCTTTTTAAAATTCTGAGACAGAATCTTGCTAAGTCCCTTCATTGCCCAAGTGGGCTTGAACTTGAGATCCTTCTGCCTCAACTCTCAGAGTGCTGGGATTACAGGTGTGTACTGCCATGTCCAGCCATGCTCTTCTTACAAAACTACTCCTTTCTATGAATTTTTCAGATTCTTTTCTTCTTGAGTAAAAACCATCTAGGAGAAAATTACTTTGTTTCATTGCCTTCAGACATTTGAATAAAACTGGCACCATGCCCAATCAAGTCCATGAAAGGAAAAGGGTTGTACCTTAAGATATTGTATATCCTTGACTGATGTGAGTTCAGGAAGCCCAGCAGTCAACATCAGTGCAAAGAGAGTAATGAAGAGATTCCCATGCCTTCGCAAGATCAGATATGCATCTTCACAACATTGGCGGAACCTTGTGTTAATGTGGCATGAGCCCAGTATTTGAGGGAAGACAGCACATTTCATAAAGGAAAATAAGACATTATTTAGACTTCCTGTTATACTGCTAAACTAAAAGTTCTTTTTTATTTTTACTACTGTGAAAACTATGGCAAGATTCAAATTTATGTAAGTTAATTTTAAGTTCTCAAAACTCATGCATATAGCATTCTTGAAAAAAACCCACTAAAATTCTGTGATAAAAACAATGTAACAATTGAGGCCTTTTTTTCCCATGAGATAAGACTACTGATAACTGCACAAATGATAATTACGACCCATGAAGGTCTCTGTACACACTTCTGGTTTTGCAGTCTGACTCCAAACACACTCTTTGCCCCGAGTGTCCATCCTGTTTTTGCACTGCACCTTCCTATTGCCCTACATTCACTCTCCCTCCTCCTAAGAGTAATTCAAGACCACCCAGTCCTATGTTTTTTATCTTGCCAAGCAAAGGTATATTTTGTAGAAACAGAAATGACAACTGACTAACAAGTTGTTAAACACATACTATATTTTAACCACATGATATATATCTTTACTTACAACAGCCCTAAAATGTAGTATTCTTGTCCATATTTCAAAATAAGGAAATAAAGGTAAGAAGACAAGACGTATGTTTTAGAATATACAAATAGGGAAGAAATAGATCAGAAAGTTTGAACCCAGGTTCCCTTATGTTCTCCAGAATGATAGTAAAACACCTGTTCTCTCAACAGCTGTCAAATGTCTCAATACTCTCTGAGAATTTTCTAAAATAGGAGAAGCACGGTGTACATGGTTAGAAGGAAACTTAACAATTCTATTAAATTTTCTAGTATTTCCTCTTTTTTGAGCATTTCTTAAGAGGCACAAGGATGAGACATGTAAATTCCCCTCAAACCTTCATGTTATCTGAGTGCACATCTTGTGGATCCAATAAACTTAGGAAATACTAGTACAACTGCATATGTGAATATGTTAGATGTAGCCTTCACTTGAGGGTAATACTCACCGACCAAACTTCTCTGTGTTTCCTGTTTTTCCTTGTTGAATGACATGAATGAAATCATAAGTAAGAATAAAAGGCACTCGTTCTCTTTTAATGCCAAATTTAGATTTGAAATTTCCAAGAATATGTCCAAAGTCAATGTGGAAGAGCTGGAAAGCAAATGGGATTTAATTTTCCTTATTTTTCTGGAAGTTTCAAATAGAAAGGCAAGGTCTCTGAAGTCTTTAAGACTTCCACATGCCATACTAACTCCCAATTGAGTCCTCCTATTCATATCCCCCTTGGCCATTTGGCAAGTGTTTCTAATACTCTTAGGCCTTTTACACTCTACAATAACCTTCATATTAAATTGCATATACCCAATGTGAAAGGAGAAATCTTCCCAGCCCTTTGCTAGGGAATGAACACAGGCCCTTTACACAGATTTATCTTACCATTCATTCACTGACTCATAGACAAGATCTTGCTAAATTGTTAAGCTGAATTATCTACCCTGGGCTTGAACTTGCAATCCTCCTGCCTTAGTCTCCAGAGCACTGGAAGTATTTAGTAGTAAAATCTTTGTAAAGAAAACTATATCCAACTAATGAACATGTCTGATTTTAAAAGCCAAGCAATCATATAAAACAACACAATCACAACAAAAAGAATACACATTTGTATTTTGAGCTCCCTTTCTTAACTGTTACTGCTAGGAAGTAACTTTGACTTTTTTTTTTTAAATGAAGTTAGGACAGAGTCTACAGGGTGTACAGGGTCTCACTACTTGTAGACTGGACTCGTAGTGATCCTCCATATTTTCAACCTCCCCATCTCAGTGTGCCCCAGGGAGTGTACCTGCTTCCACTTTTCTACATATTATGTTCATGTTTACTTAACTTTATTTTACTATGAAAAAAGATTTAATACATTTGTGTTACCATAGTTTTACATTATTCTACATATAACACATTATTATAACTTCTCATTAAATCAGTATTCAACGTTGTTATTGTTCAGATTATGTAAATACAATTTGAAGTTAAGCCATGTGGTAGAGTATATTTTTAGCTATTTTATTTTCATGTTGGCTTATTTTTTCCTATAAAGTTTCTTTTATGGTTTGTTTCACTTAGTATTTATGATCCTGTCATTAAGTCTCCCCAAACTCTCCTTAATCCAAAAACCAATTTTGAAATTATTTTCCACAGGGTGTGGCAAGGGTGTAGCCTGGTCATCTTCCTACGCTTTCTCTTTAGTCTTTGCTCATTTGAAGCCCCTGTCTCATAAGTCTCACGTCACATTCTCAACACTGGGAGTACTGGCACTTTAGGGTGGTACAATTCTATGTGAGAATTTCTGTCTTATACACTATATGATGTTTAGAACTGCTGCCCTCTAATCACTAGATGTCGATGTTGCTCCACTCCACCTGCCAGTTAGGGCAGCTAAAAGTATTTTGTACATTAACAAACATCCTCTCAGGGACTTTTGTTTTTGTAGATGTCCTTATTCCAGCAGCCTCCTGAGAAAAGAGGCGCAGCAGAAAGCCAGCCACAGTGGCCTAACTTATAATCCCAGCTACTTGGGAGGGTGAGTGAGACAAGACATTTAGAGTTTAAAGCCAGCCTGGGCAACTGAGGCAGTCATTGTCTCAAAAAGGGAAAAGAAAAAGAGATGTTGCATATTGTTAAATCTCTATTTCACCTTTATATTTGACGGATAGAATTCTAGGTTAAAAATATTTCCCTTCAAAATTATGGTCTTCACTTTCACTGTCTTAAAAATTCTAACATAGCTCTTGAGAAGCCAATCACTCTGAGCCCTAAACTCTGGCATGTAAAATGCTATGTCTTTGGGAAGAATTTAAGTCTAAGGTGCTGCAATAGTGAAGTGCTTTTTCATCCATTATAAGCAAGCTCTTGTGCTCTTTTGATTGGATGTTCATGAAATCAGCTCTGAAAAGTATTTTTGCATTATTTATTTAGCAAGCTCCTTCTGTTTTAGTTTTCTCCCATTGTTGAATTTGATATACTTCCCAGCACTGAGTCTTTATCATTTATGTATATCATATGAGACAGATAGAGACAGACAGACAGACAGACAGACAGACAGACAGACACACACACACACACACACACACAGAGGTTGAGACATAGTGGTTTGAGCCATATTGCCAAGATGTAAATCCTAGAATGCCTTTCTCTGTTGCCTCAATTTCTTACCAATAAAATGGGGATAATACTACTACTTTATAGTTGAGATTATCTTTACATCAAAGGCACTGACCTATGGAATGTATTTATATCTGTGTCCGCCAAAGATGTTTACGCTACTTTTAAGACCTCTATTTGCCAAAAATGAAAAACAAAATCCATCACTATATCATAGGGGTAATGCCTTCTTTCTCTTATACCTCCTTTAAGAATGGCTGTATGCTTGGTTGCCATTGTTTGTTCTTGGAGCTAAGGAAATGGAAGTGGCTGTAGATTGTACCATGACAACTTTTACTTCATCTCCATTTTTAATATGATACTTTCCCCTAAGCCTCTGTAGAACCTAGTGTTTTTTGAATCAGAAAATCAGTAGTCATCCCCTGTAGCTTCTTTTCCTATCAACTTTGACTTCCTGGGCTTAAGTATTTCTTTTTATTCCTCTTTATTATTTTGAAAGGCTATAAGGGAAAAATGAAGATAAACTAAAACATCTATTTTGATTAACCAGAGTCAGAGAAAATCTTAAACATGGACACAAGGTTCAACCTTCCAAGGTGCAAGCTGAATTATCTAGAACTCCTAGGAGTTATCAAGTTCTGTGTTCTACTAAAGCCAGGGCTCACAAAGTCATTCAGAAATTTCCACTTTGGGATGCTCTTAGGGAGAGGAATTCTAAGAGTGGCTAAACTGAAAATCTATGAATGAGATATGAACTCAGGCCCTTGCACTTGTCAGGGAAGCACTTATTCCACTGAGCCATCTCCCTAGCCTGAGATAAAAAATTTAAAGCCAGGTACATCACTCAGAAATTCACTTGAAAAGTGTTTCATCTTCAAAACCTGACTGAACTTCTGTAGGTACTTCAAATCAGTAGAGTACTACACACTTTTCTCCTTATTCCCATGTATGATTAAATTTGATGTTCTTAAAGAGAAAATGACCTAAGCACAAATTCAGCCCAAGTTTTCTGATACTGCATGTATTTAGGTATTTTATACCAGGAATTTAACTCAAGACCTTGCACTTGGCCAGGCAAGCACTGTACCCCTCAGTTATAGCCCCAGCCCTGCTATATTCTTTAAAGACAGTATGTCTTTCAAAGTGTGATGCTGCATGCCTGTAATCCCTACACTTGGGAGGCTGAGACAAGAGGATAACCACAATTTTGAGACCAACCTGGACTACATAATGAGACCCTGTCTCAAAAAACCAAAACCAAACAAACAAAAATGTATGTCTATCATATCACCTGCTCCTTGAAAGAATAGAATACATAACCACAACAATTATTTAAAAAATACTTAAGTTAATGCTTACAATTTTTAACACAAACAATGAGTATGTGAAGCAGACAGTATATAAAATAAGGGTCTATGGGAAACTGAGAAAAAGACAAAGGAAATGGTTTAACATACTGAGGCCACTGTCAGACTCTCTGGCATCCTTACCTGGCCGGTTTTTTTGACCATTATGTTGTCACTGTGTCTGTCACCAATCCCGAGGACATAAGAAGCTACACAGTAGCCAGCACATGATAAAGTAAACTCTTCAATGGCCCGGTCCAGGTCATCCCTGAAACAAGAAAAAAAAACAACACCTACAGTTGGTGGTCAGTCTCTAAATGTGAGAGATAAAATCCAAATCACACTTGTATTCTTCTTCGTGAGACTTTATAACACCATGCTTATAAATCCGTACTAACAGAACTGAGAAGGGAACACAGCTTGATTTCAAAGACATGAGATAAATGGGCCTGAGCCACTCAGATGTCTGTGTCTTACAGGTTACATTTCAGTGAGGATGGAGTTCAGGTTCACATACACAATAGTAAGAGGCAAGCATGAGCTTTGCTGGATCATTCCTGCTACAGTACTGTGAAATTTATTTCCTATATATAAATGCTTGTCCAGCACCATAACCACAAATAACACAACCTAAGAGCTGTATTTTTTAGTGTGGAAAGATAACAGCCCACAAATACCTTTATTTCTACCATAAAATCGATCTATTAAAATTTTAAGATTTAAATTTATATAGTTACATAATTATAGAAATTGATGCATATTAAGGTTTTAATATTCCACTTTTAAAATACCTAAGTTTTTTTTTTTTTTTTTCCCCCCTGCATTTTAGGGAAGAGTCTGCAGGGTGTTCAGGGACTTACTACTAGACTGGATTCATAGAGATTCTCCTGTTTACAGCAGCCTACCATGTGCTGGGATTACAGGTACACATCACCACATCCAGTCTCAACTGCCAGCTCAGCCTGCCCTGGGGGCGGGGCCAGCTGTACCTGCTGGCAGGAACTTTAATCTGCTGAGCTAAAATAACTAAATTCTTATGATGTGCTGTAATTTTATTACAGGATCTCTAAAATTTCCTCCAGATAAAGTAGAATTCAGTGTTAACTAGCCATAAGATTTTAGAAAGGCCTATGTTTAACCTGAAATGAAGCAATACATAAAATTAGTATATACTTTATGACACTGATTTCTTTTGTCTGTCTATACAGAAAAAGTATAATTAAATAGAATAAACAAACCCAGAATTGTATTCTTTAAGCCAGTTCAGAAGGGCATCTTTATTGAAGGCCGCTGCAGCAGCCACATTGCTACTGTTCAGCTGAATGTCAGCAATTGTTTCAGAGGTGCTCACAACTTCAATGAGGCCAGAGCGATCTCCTGTTGCTAAGCAGCCATAAGGCAGCATCCTGAAAGGAAAAGGGGCATAACAAGTCATATTTTCCCTACATAAAATATTAAGCTTTTCCTTTCATTAAAAAATTTAATTATTAATCATAGAGTTGTCATTACTTATTCCTATACTATTACCAGATAGGAAAATACAAGCTCTACCTTCTGTGAGGGAATAAAATTCTTGCTGATAGAAATGGTTTACAAATTTTTAATATTCCAGCCAAAAATTATCATGTTATATAATTATTCTGATGAAACAATCTACTTGCTTGTGTAGGTATACAGAAGCATGATGGATAACAGAAAAGCCTTTCAGGTTTACTCTATATTAAGAAGATCATCATCCTTTATGGAACGCCAATAGGTATACACATCATCCTAGTTGTTCAAGCCCAACAACCATTAGGTCATCTTTAACTCTTTTTTTTCTCACACCTGGCATTTAATTAGCTTGCCCTGAAAATGTAACCAGAATCTAAGTACTTCTTCATCCCACCTTTCCTTGGCTAACCCCTAGTCCAAGTCACCATTAACCTTTACTTGGATCATTCAACCGTTTTTTAACAGGTCTACCTCAGAGCCTATTCCTAATGCAACAATCAACATTTCTGCAATAGCTTCCCAACTGAGAGTTAATGTCTATGTCTGTGATGAGTCACAGGGCTTTATTTAGTCTAGTTCTCCTTCATCATTTCTGCTCCTCTCACTGTTAATTTTCATTCTACTGCACTGACCTCCTTGCTGTTCCTCAAATATAACAAACATTACTTCATCACTCATTTATTTCTACTATTTTGTCTCTGAAGAATATTCTTTCCTAAGACATGTACATGTGTTATCCCCTCTCCTCTTTAAATTCTTTGCTAAAATATCAATTTCAGGGAGAATATACTGGATCCTACTTAAAATGGCAATATTGTCCCCAATGCAATACTTTTACTTTCCTATATATACACCTCAATACAATCCAGCATCTTTTAAATTTTAGTTTACTATTACTTATATAATGTATTTGGTACAGGGTCTCTCTCTATGCAGTTCAGACTTGTAGTGATCCTTCTGTTTTCTGCCTCACCAGCACTGGGATTACAGGTGTGCCCCACTGTGTGCAGTCTCGGTGGCAGGGCCAGCATGTGTGTGCCAGGGATTGAACCCCACCCCCGTGTTTGCCTAAGCAAGTGCTTAGTCTGCTCAGCTAGCTCGCCAGCCCTCAATTTTATGTATTTTTGTTTGTTTCCACTATTAGGATGTAAGTTTATCTGCTATAATTTCAGTGCCTGAGAATGTACCTGGGACAGAAAGGGTACTCAATAGTTTTGAATTGATAAATAGTATAGTAAAAAAATCCCTATAAAGTAAGTTCCCAATTTTATAAATGAAAAATTTAAGTAGTCTGCCAATAGTCAAAAGAGTCAAAACTTAAAACTGGGTTTGTATGTCTTTACCCCCACCCCTAAAGTTTGAACTCAAGCTTTGGCACTGAGCTTTTTTCCAGTCCTTTTTTTTTTTGGACAGAGTTTATATTGTTTGGTTCTCCAGGCTGTGCTTCAACTTTCAATCCTCTTGTGTCAGCCTCCTAGAGTGCTGGGATTACAAGTGTGCGCCACACTCAGCTGAAACTATCTTTTTAATTTAGCAGTTTCCAGAGTTACTATGTGACATAAACTACTTCTTTATTAAATAAAAATAGATAAGGAAGGCCGATGTGGATGAAAACCAGGTGAATGCTTTATAGTGACTGAACAGAGTTAAGCCACAGCACCAACATGACATCAGCAGGTCTGCATGCTAATTTCTTTTTCCTGGATTGAAATTACAAACTACTTAAAGATATTAGCTTTAATTGAAAAGGTGTAGAAATGCAAAAAGGATGGTAGTCAGTGAGATGAGACTCAAAGTTCTCACTGAGTAGCCATAAAAAGTGGCTGCCAACATAAAACTGCAAAAGATATTTTACATTATCAATTTAAATAATTTTAGCTAAACTGAGAAGTAGCCTTTGGCTTTGTTCTTGTTCAGAACTTTGTATTTGTTAGGCAGGTGCTTATGCCACTCAGCTATCACCCAGCTTACATTTTTCTTTGTTTGGTACTTATTCGACCCCTAATAAAGATAATTTCTATGGTAAATTAGCTGTTCACAGTTTGATTTACTAGGATTTTAAACATTTTCTTTAGTAATTTATATAAATGTTTTATGTACTAATACTTTTTTCTCAATTAAAAATCATAAATGTTTACTCCAGTTTTTAAAAGACTATTATAATAACTAAAGTAACCTGAAAAATAGAATGAGATACCTTGGAAGATTCAAATACAAGTTTTGTAACTACAGTCTTGTAACATATAAAGTTTTATACAGTCTTGTATATAAAGTTTTTACAGTTACAATGGACAGATTTTGTAGGTTCAAAAATTACTTGGGTGCAACTATATGCTAAACATTTTGTAAGACAGGAAACAGTACAGCAGTCCACAGCCTCACAGCTTCTAGAGCATGATGAATGCAGAGGGCTGGAGGGGAGCCCAAGTGGAACATAAGACAACAAGGGCTGAATACCAGGCAGAACTCTGCAGGACATGATCAGATTTCTGCCAGACTAAAGACACTCAGAAAGCATCTGGACTTAGATGAGAGAGGAGTGGGGAAGAGAAAGATGGAGGGAGAGGCGGCAGGAGGGGTGGGTATATGAATGTTAGTGTAGATAATACTAGATCAAGGAAAGCTTAGTTTTTTAAATTCTTTCCAATGAAAACTTCAGTTACAGTTCTACCAAAACAAAGTTGGAAGAACTATCACATTACATCTTGGCAGACTGGTGTAACAATGGATTGGTTTATATCTGCACTAATTCACTTCCCTTTAACAAATGCATGTCTTAATAAGAAAGAATCATTCGACCCAGAGCCCAGGCCTGGCTGTGAGTGGGACCGCCCAGGGCCCGTTGGATCCTCATTCCACCCAGAGCCCAGCGTGTGAGTGGGACTGCCTGGGACCCGCTGGACTCTCATTTGATCTAGGCCCAGCATTTGAGTGGGACTGCTTGGGACCCACTAGATCCTCATTCTACCCAGAGCCCAGGCCCACATGTGAGTAAAAATTCCTCCATATGGGGCCAGGAGATGTCTCTGTAGAATAAGTGCTTCCCTGGCAGGTGCAAGGACCTGAGTTCAATCCCCAGTTCCACAAAAACAAAACAAAACAAAACAACTTCATCAGACAGCCCAGTGTGGAACCCTGCAGCAGAACTCTCTGTAAAGAGGCTAGAGGCAAGACCCACCCAAGTGATCCAGGAGCAGAACATGTTGCCAGAGTGTTATACAGGGTTCACCTCCAAGGGATGCAGCAGGAAGAAGTGGAGCACAGCAGCCAAACACAAGCCACACCCACATGGAATGTTTGAACTTGGTAGATCTGGACCTCGTGCTAAGGTAATAACTTCATCTAAGCAGTACACCAAAGGTCAGAAGACAGTGCCATACAAAATGACAAAGAGAAGGAGCAAAATGCATTCTCAGGCCCCTAGCCCACCCAAAACAAATTCAGGCGACAAGAGCATAGAAGAAATAGGAAAATACACACCTGAAATCTCTGTAAGAAACAACTGCAGAAAGGTATACAAGAAATCAGGTCAGAAGTAATTTCTGAAGTTAAAAAAAAAAAAAAAGAAATGATAACTATAATGAAAGTAATACTAAGTGCTTCTAAAGAAGACACTGATAAAAAATAAAGGAGAAAAGAAAAATGGTGGAATCTTTGAATGAACAATATAGGAAAGAAATAGAATGCATGAAGAAGATTCAAAGAGATCTATAAGAAATTAAAACCTCAATCACAAGCTTGCAAAACCATTTGAATGAAAGTGAAGATAGAGTTTCAGACCTTGAAGATGCCATTGCAGCTAGTGAAAAAGTAAGCAAAGATCTCTTAAAAACAACTAGGATGCAGGAAAAAATAATTCAACACCTGCAATACAATGCAAAGATGAACAACGTAAAACTAATAGACATCAATAAGAAAGGAGTCAATACAAATGATATAAAAAGAATATGGACAAAGAGCCGGGCGTGGTGGCGCATGCCTGTAATCCCAGCACTTGGGAGGCTGAGACAGGAGGATTGTTGTGAGTTCGAGACCAGCCTGAGCTACAAAGTGAGCTCGAGGCCAGCCTGAACTGCATAGCGAGACCCTGTCTCAAAAAGACAAAAAAAAAAAAAAAGAAAGAAAAAAAAAAAAAGAATATGGACAGAAGTAATAACAGAAAACTTCCCAAATATGGGGCAACAATCTGACATTCAGGTAACCAAAGAATATAGAATTCCAAATATCATCAATCCAATCAAAAACACACCCAGACATATAATAATCAAGATCCCAGAAATACAGCACAGGAACAGTATACTAAAAGCCGCTAAAGAAAAGAAACAGATCACGTTTAAAGGAAAACTCATCAGAATAACGGCAGGTTTCTCTTCGTAAACCATCAAGTTAAGAAAAGCACGGAGCAAAGTACTACAAGTCTTGCAAGAAAACAAATTCCAACTCAGATTGATATATCCTGCAAAACTCTTTTTCAAGTATAATGGAAAAATGAACTACTTCCATGACAAAGAACAACTAAAGAATTTCATGATGACAAAGCCAAGCCTACACAGACTAAAAGATATTCTAGAGAGGGACCAAAATGATGACAGCTCCATGAATGAGAACAGAAAGAACCCACCAAACAGGGCAAACAATTAAACACAGGAGAACAAGAGGTATACAAAAGCAATCTTTCAGTATTCTTTTGTATATAGCAGCAAAATATTTCTACAAGCATACTCTAGAAATGGACTTCTCCTGAACCCTATGGGTCACAATTCTATCCAGGAATTCTACAGGGTGAATATCAAAGAAACAGCAGTAGCTCAGTCCCACAAGTGACACCTGGCCACCAGTAAGCATTATAGACACTGTCCATGTCCATGACATACTAGAACTTTGTGCAGTACCTATTCCCAGACTGTTAGAAGTGCTGGTCATATATTTGCCATTCCAGTATTTTTGTTATATTTTATTCTTAGTAATTCTTTACTATCATGAAAACTTTTTCTTAGTTCAATTATTTTGAAATATTTAATTTTTAATTAATATTTAACTTTCTTAATATTGTTTAATCTTAATTTTTGTTTTAAGATTTATACTGTATTTTTCATTAACAATCTACTTAAAAGACATGGTATGATATTTTCTTCTAGTATCAGCAACTTTAGAAAGTATATTTCCATTTTCCATTGACTTTATATTTCTTGTCTTTTACACACACACACACGAAAAAATATGTATATACTCTGACATAAGATTGATACTTTTGGGGGGGCAGGTGGAATCAGGAATTGAACTCAGGCCCAGGCAAACACTCATTCTACTGAACCATCTCCAGGCCCCCGAAATTGATACTGTTTTGTAGAAATCTTCAATGACCTTTTAAATGGGTTCATCTAATACATTTAACGAGAGCCCTTTATTCCTTATTCAGGACCATACAGCAACTTCTCTTGCCTTCTGGATTATGCTCTCTGTTATTTCCTATGTGCTATATCTAGATATATTAGAATATTTCCAGTTTGTATAACTGGAAAATATTTTACTTTTAGTTTTCAAAGGTATGCTTGCTAAGTATAAAGTTCAATAAGGACAGATTTTTTTGTTTTTCCTTTCAACCCGTTGAATTAATTAGTCTGGTTTCTTACACACTTGGCCTTTTTTTTTCCCTAATGTGGAATAAGATGCTATTTAATTTTATTCTTCCAGAGCTAATATTTTTTATGTGTATGAGTCAATGATTTTTTTTCTTTATGATAAGTTTTGGACAATTTCATTTTTGTGTATCTTGGTATGACTTTATTCTAATTTCTTGTGCAAAAGGTTATTTTTTTCTTCAAAATATGGTGTCATAATTTCAACTAAATTCAGAAATTTTAAATCTTTAAATATTCATTGACTACTCCCTTCTACTTTGAGAATTCTAATTATATGAATATAAGTTTCTTGATTTTGGCACACAGTGAACTATTACATGACTGATCTGTAAATTCTTCATTTTTATTTTGGATAGTTCTTACTGTTACACTCATTTAAGTTTGTAAATAATTTATTTGCAATGTGCAATCTATTACTGATCTCATGCTATGTATTCAACTCAGAAATATTTCTCTAAAATTCACTGTTTACATCTTGTATCTTTCACAGTTCAACAGTTGTCTACAATTTTTAATGCTATATAATTGATTTTTCAATAAATTTAATGAGGAAAAAAGATAAACTTTGAAGTGTGAATTATTTTTACTGACACCTCTTATCTTTATCATGACACAACACATGTAATGCAATCAATGAGAGGTTAAAGTGCACTTTTTCACTTTCCTGCATGTCCTCCACCCCACTTGCAGCCAGAATAGGCACAAATCCAACAACTTCCTTACAAAAGCAGCAATGATGTATGCCTTGAGAATGGAACATTAACAATGGGAAGGGAAAAACATCCTTGTCAGAGACAATTTGACAGAAGTCAAGCTGAGGACAAATGCTTGAGGCCCTGACTGTCCTGTCTAGGCCTCCTTTCATTGGAAGATACTTCTTATGAAAGCCACAACATATTGGGCACCTTCCTTTCTTATACTCTGATCCAATATATTACCTTTTACACTGTATCAATTTAAAAATGAAAGGAAGTCTATAAAACTGGAGGTGCCAGCCCCAGATGCTTACTCTAAATGAATATGCAGTGTTTCCTCTGCTTTTGACTCAGGCACTAATCCAAATCTGATCAGCACTTTATCCCACTTCCTCCAAGAAAAGGAAAGAGGAAAATCCTTTATCTCATTCTTGAAAGATTTTCACATTCTTCCTTTGCCACTGCAAGAATGACACCAATATCATTACCTTATATTAATTCCTGTATGAATCTCTTAAAACTGTCACTAGTGTAGCTAAAATGTGAAACTGAGTGGAGACAGCTTTCAGAAATTGATTTCACATGTATGGGGGGTGAAGATGCAGAGGAATATCAAGCTATCTATCAAAGGCCAGATTTACATGAATACAACTCATCAGACTTGACAGAAAAGCCTAACTAGAGGACTACTAGCTGTTTACCAAAGGACCAGTTTCAGAGACTTTTGGTTAAAATCAAGTGTTACCAAAAGTGGTCAAGTCACATCAATATATTGATGGCTTATAAATGTCCTAATGTGACATGAATGATGGGCATGGTAGTACATGCCTGTAATCCTAGCACTGGGAAAGCTGAAGCAGGAGGATCATTGTAAGTTTGAGGGCAGCCTGGCTCCACAGTGAGTCCAGGCCAGGCTGAACTACACAGTGAAAATCTGTGTCCAAAAAAAGCAAAATAAAATAATGCGACATGAACCATGAACCATGCAAGAGTATTTCAAAACAAAAGTCAGAGAAAAGTTAAAATGTGTAATACAAATTTTCACTTATGTGACAGTGACACTATGGCAAGTACTAAAATAGTGATATATGGAAAGTACTCAAAAGGCTGAACTTAAAAGAATGTGTGCTACGTGACCCAATTTAACCTGAACAGCTGGCCAAAAGGAAAACAAACACAATGGAACACTGGGGCACATATATTTATAGAAACAATAAAAATGGTTTTCTGAGAAAGACATTGGTTTGAAAATGAACTTAAAAAGAATTAAAGTACTTTATATTTTTTAAAAACATGGGGTCAGAGGACAAAAAGTCAGCAAGGATCCCAATGGACAGACAAGTTCCTTTTTCTTGTTAGACATACAATGTTTCTTCTCATCAGACAAACTACTGAATTTATTTCTAGCACTCTAACATGTGGTACCTCTGAGGTCACTAATAATTTCATTTGACACCATATGTGCTTTGCATTTGGAGAATGGGAAAAATCAAATTTAAGAGAAAAGAACCTGGTAGAGGTTTTGACTTAAGCTGATGAGCTAAGTAATATTCAGTAATAATTACAACTCAGCAAACTTCATATGAATGGAATCTGAATAGAATCCTATAAATGGAACAAAATGTTACTAAGCCTTATCTTGAAGTTCCTCTCCTTTTTTCTGAGTTCAATTAGAACATTTCACTAGCTGTTTCCATTATATAGAGGTCATATAATTTTGCTACATAGCGGCCATACAGGGAGTATTTTAGGTATCACAAACTTAACTCTGCTATTGTAGCATGAAGGTAAAGAAGATGAAGGTAAACAACTGATTGCGGCCCAAAAAATTTAAATTATTTACCAAAACCCATAACTCAGGCCCTAGTACATTTATGGCTCCCAAGTAGAGGATTTCTTTCTTTCTTTTATTTTTTATATTTTTGGTGGAACTGGGGATTGAACTCTAGGCAAGAGCTTATTCTACCTAGCTATCTCCCTGACCTTTCTTTTTTTTAAACAATGTATTTAGTACAGGGACTATAGGGTCTCACTACACAGATAGGACTCATAGTGATCCTCTTGTTTTCAGCCTCCCAAGTGCTGGGATTATAGGTGTGCGTCACCATATCCAATCTCAGTCACTCTCAGCAAGCCCCAGGGGCAGGGCCACACACATGTGAGGGACTGAACTGAAGTCCTTGCCCCTAAGCAGGCACTTACTTTTGTCCACTGAATTATTTGGTTGGCCCTTAAGCTATTTGGCTTAAGGGCCCTAGGATTTCTTTTCTTTTTTTGGGGGGGGGGGTTATTGAATACAAAAAGAAACATGGACATAGGCCATCTACTCGTTTTCTTTGCTGCACAGCCTGGCATTGGAATTGGTGACTCGATGGCTAGCTGGGCTGCTCTTTCCACGATGGCCTTGTGGTTTTTAGAGGAAACATTGTGAGCAATTTCTGCACAGTAAGACTTGTTGCACATCAGCAGCACCTCCAGCTCTTTAACCTGGTGCACCAGAAACTTCCAGAAGCCACTAGGCAGCATGTGCTTTGTCTTTTTGTTACTTCCATAACCTATGCTGGGCATCAAGATCTGGCCTTTGAACCTCCTCTGTACCCTGTTGTCGATGCCTCTGGGTTTCCGCCAGTTGCGCTTAATTTTGACATATCACTCTGACTGGTGCCAGATGAACTTCTTGATCCTCTTTTTGACAATCTTGGGCTTCACGAGAGGTCTGAGGGCTGCCATGATGCCAAGTAGGAGATGGCTGCCACCTCCGTAGGCAGCGTCGAGGAAGAGAGGGGCTAGGATTTCTTATAATGACTCATTAACTTAGGCAGTCATTCCTTTTGAGAGGTTGAATAAAAAACTTCAACTATCACTATTCGTAACTATTAATTCTGTTTTTAAACAGTTTTATTGGAAATTTCTCCTAAATGTTACTATGTAATCACATCATTCTTTTTGGGTAAATATCTTTTCTTATTCCTGTCATATCTAATGTCCCATCAAAGGAATGGGAAAGTCATGGCAAATTACTGTTACCGAGCTGGAAAATATGGCCTGGAAGGATCCAGAAGGAGAAAACTTGTTTGCTTTTTTTAAAAAATAGGAGAGTTTGCCAGGTGTATGCCTGTAATCCCATCACACAGGAGGCTGAATCAGGAGGACTGCAAACAGTTCAGGGCCAGCCTGGAATACGAGTGACTTCCAAGCCAGCCTAGACTGCACAGCAAGACCTTGTCTCAAAAAAAAAAAAAAAAAGCCCTTTTGGATGCTGCTGTACTTTGATAAAGAAAGGCTTATTAGACATGTCTTAGCACTATTGTTTTCTCAGACAGTTAACAAAAAACCCCACTAATTTACACTGAACTGTCCTGAATTTGAGTTGGCTCTGCTACTTAATATTTTTGTAGACATCTCTTTAAAATTTCTATCACCAGGCCAGAGAGATATAGCTCAAGAGCATACACACCTGCCTGGTAAGCACAAGGTCCCAGGTTCAATCCCTGGTATAAAACAAATTTCTATCATCTTAATTTTCTCATATTAAAAAGAATTAATCCAATCTCACTGAGCTTGGTAAAAAAAAATTTCAACTTTGAAAATAAACTTTTTTCCCTCAAAATAATTGGTCAGATTATGATTCTCAATGTTTCATCAACTACCCCCCCCCAACCTTTCTTGTCTTTTTGAGAGTCTTGCAATTAGTTCAGACTAGACTTCGACTCACTTTGAAGCCCAACCTAGCATCAAACTTGCAGCAATTCTCCTGCTTCAGTCACCTGAGTGCTAGGACTGTAGGCATGGACCGCGTGTCTAGTTTGTTTAATCTTTATTAAAGTTCATGTCTATCCCCTGTCTAAACAACACTGTATAACAATTATACATACATATACATATATACATTGTATAATACTTACAATAAGAGTCTATGCAACATTAGTTGATGAAGTTTAAACAAGATAATATATTTGAAAGTACATAATGTGCTATATTAAATAATGTAATGAAAAACTGACTAACATCGAGAGAAGGAATCAATAAGAAGTTTGAGAAATTTTGCTATGGGAGGCATATAGTATAAGACTGAACAAATAGTCAGTCTTTTATGATATATACAAGATAAATTCCTTAGAAAACTCACCGAAGGTCCAGACCAGCTTCTTTCCAGAGTAAATCCATCAAGCGCAGTATTTGGAGAGTCAACATATCCTGTCGTAAATCTAATGGGGGGAAATCTGCTTAGTTATAAATGCTTTCATTTTATGCCTTATAACATCAGATAATGCAACTAAATTGAATTAAGACCATTAACAAACACTGGGTAAAATTTTACATGTTGACCTATTTACTAAATCAAGTAGGTTTACCAATTAACATGTCCTTACAATATTAATTTCCAAAATAAAGTAAAAATTTTAAAATTGTTTGCTGAGTGTTACCGTACTTTACTATACTAACTGTATGGATGTTAGAAAACTGAAACACTGTGTTTGTATTATGCCATGTAGACAATTTTTCCTTGTTTGCTCTTAGGAAGTTCTTGAGATCACATAAATGTATTACCAGGTCACAAGGCTAGAATAGCTGAATTTTACAATTTTTTATATCCAAGAGAGGTGTTAGGTACAAAGTGGGTAAAGGTACTAACCAAATATTTCCCCTAAAATAAAGCATAAAATAGCAATATGTGTACACCCACACCTATGTTTATAGTATCCCCCTTTGTAATAGCTAAATCTTTTAAATAGCCCAACACCCATCAACCAATGAATGGATGAAGACGTGGCTTTTTAAAAATCTTATTTGCTTATTTACATGGTACAGGGTCTCATTACTCAGCTCGGACTCATAGTGATCCTCCTGTCTCAGCTTCCCCAGTGCTAGGATTCAGGTGTGTGCCACCATGCCCGGTTTTGGTGGCTAGCACAGTATGTGGTAGTGGGTCCTTGTACTTGCCAGGCAGGTGCTTAGTCTACTGAACTATCTCCCCAGTCCAACGATGTGGGTTTTTATACAATGAAGTACTATTCTGTCATAAAGAAGGATAAGCTTGAGACATTTGTAGAAAAATGGATGCACCCATGGTCTCACACAGGGCTAAGTGAAATAAAGTTGACACATATTTAAATATAGCATTGTTTCTTTGATGTGAGAAACTGAAAGTGTAAAATAAGGATAAAAGTGTACAACAAATATTGTGAAAAAGAAAGAAAATGTTCAAATGAGGAAGGGAACTAGAAAAGGGGGAAAGAGGAAGGAAATGAAAAACATGAGAAAAGAAGGAAAAATGGAAACAAAGCTTTTGTAAATAAGGAGAAGCAGGGTTGAAGGAAGGGGAGGTGAATGACAATAAAAGAAGAATCACAATATATCATGTACTGGTACAGGTTCCCTATGATGAATGTTATCAGTATTTATATCTAAAATGTACCAATAAACTACAAAGTACTGACCAGTTTTTAGTTCCTACTGTATGAGTGAGATGAATTGGCTAGCAAAACACTGAATTCTTCATAAAAATATCCAGTAAGCACATACTGTAGGTGCACTCGCTTATGTTGCCATGTGACTCTCCCCAGTGGCCCTAATGGCATTGAACAGCTGCAGCTCAGGGGTGCCACAGAGCCTGCTCACAGTCACACAACTGCCTAAGCATCACCACATTTTCTTGTTTTTTATCTTAGAGGAATTTCCTCTGTAAATCTTAGATAGTTTAATGGAAACACAAAACCACAGCAGTAAAATCAATATTGCTAATATTGAAACAGGATGTACAAATACATTTTGCTCCATGACCACTGATAGCCACTTCTTGGTTGCCCGCTGTTACACATTTATATACACCTTTCTGATAAATTCTAAGGGACTTGGTGCTACAAAAAACCTCAGTACTTACCATCACCATTTTTAAAAATCACTCCAACTGAATCTTCACCAAATACCTTATTGGTGTATACAAGCCACAAAGGCTTCATTTTGGAATCCATGTATTTGCACTTTTCAATACTGTAACCAAATGAAGGAAAAATTAGCTCATTTCAATGTGACAGCATGGTGAAATTGTCATTTTGCCCTGATACATGAGACCTGGGAAATCCCTTCCTTGACCCTTTCAAGAACAGAAAAGTCACAGCAACAAGACTGTGTGTGTGTGTGTGTGTGTGTGTTTAGTACAGGGTCTACATGGTCTCACTACATAGATCAGAGTCGCAGTGATTCTCCTGTTTTCAGCATCCCAAGTGCTAGGATTATAGGAGCACACCACCATGTTCATTGTCCATCAGTCTCAGCACGTCCCCCCCCCCTGGGGGGGCGGGTGCGGCAGGGGCGGAGCCAGCTCAGCACACCAGGGACTGAACCCCTGGCCACTATATCCTGCCTAAGCATGCACTTTTGTCCACTGAGCTATCTGGTGGGCTCGCTAGAAGACTTTTGCTTGGTAGCAAAAGAAACCCAGAAGATACTTTGATTGGTATATACTGATGCCAGGGAGCTGGACTCAAAACCCTGAAATCTGCCCTTTCCATTGCTTCCACTTAAAACTTCTCATTTCTGTATATTCCCTTAACTGTATGTTATATTTAGTCAATAAAAAATTGAAATATATCATGGAAATAATATGGGAATACTCTAGATTTCTTAAAGAGGGAACAATTTTGAATACTAAATATTTTTCCCATTATTATGTTTGTAAGAATTAGAAAGTGAGGAATAAAAACTTCCAAAATCATTCAAGATTTCCTTTTGGAAAAAAAAAAAAAAGATTTCCTTTTGAAAGATAGTCAGCCAAGTATGGTGACATACACCTATAACCCCAGCACTCAGGAAGCTGAGGCAAGAGAACTGTTGTGAATCGGAGGCCAGCCTGGGCTACAAAGTCAGTCCAAGATCAGCCTTGACTGCAAAGCAAGACCATCCCACAAAACAAAACAAAAAAAAGTTCAATTAGTAATTTATCATGGTTCCCAACATTTTGTTCATAAAGAAATTTCAACATTAAAAGTCAGTAATATAAAAAATAAAATTAATTATATTCAATTGACTTCTAATAACTTTTATGAATCCCACAACCTCTTTTGAGGTTTGCCTTCCTTAATTATATTCCATTTACTGGGGCTGCTCCACCAGAGCAGTGACTCAGAATCCTCTCTGCACTGTGCCTTTCCCCAGGACACTGACTGCAAAGCATGTAGCTCACGTACTGGAGCTCCGAGAGGATGATGCATGGGTTCAGAGGTGATTGCAAATCAGAGAGGGCTTCGCGGTAGGCACTCTGCTGCAGACAAGTGTGCATGGCCTCTTTCCCTTTAGCTCTGTTGAGCTTCACTGCATTCAGCTTGATTAAACTATTTAAAGTTTTTAATTTGTTGAGTGCTTCAACCTGAAAAATAAGCATCCCCACCCCAAACATTTTATAATTAAAAACTATACACATAATATCATGTGATCACATTAACAGAAAACACTCCCCCAATGCACACACTTGAGCTGAAGAAAGGCTGGCTTATCACGAAGAGCATTTTACAAATATTCAAAAATTTATTTTTAGTACTTGTTACTTACAACATCATTTAAAATTTTTCTTTAAATCTTTTTAAGTAAAATCTTGTGAATTAGAGACAATTGAACAGATTGGATTATTTTCATAATGAAAAACCAGCTATCAATTTATTCAAATAAAAAATTTAAGCAGTAGAAGGTAGATTAACAATGACTAACAATTATAAAAATAATCACATATAATTCAACTTTATTGTATAGTAACTGGCAGGTTTTTTTGTATCATATAAAATTTAAGTACACAACATCCACCTCAGTCAGCCATAAATAAGATCATTTGAGTATACTTGGGAGCAATCAATGATTTAAAAAAAAAAAAAAAAAAGCTGAAAACTAATATGTGCCAGCACAGTGGCACACATCTGAAATCCCAGCACTTAGGAGGCTGAGTCAAAAGAATTGTTAGGAGTTCGAGACCATGCTGGGCTACACAATGAGTTCAAAGTCACCTTGAACTACATAACCAGACCCTATCTCAAAAAAATATCAAATACATAAGGTATATAAAACAAGCATAACACAGCTTGAAATTCCATGAATAGGAAATTTATTTATATCATGCTTTTTTTTTTTTTTTTATACTGGGGATCAAACTCACAACCTTGTGTTTGCCAGGCTGGTGCATGTGCCACTCAACTATCTCCCCAGCCCTCATTTTATAACTTTGCTTCCATTGCAGAAAACTCATACTATGTATGGGTATACATTCAGCATACTATACAGATAGACCTGCCTCAAAGGAATCTAAGAAGGTCCACTGTAGCTTGATGACAAAAGTCAAGATGACTAAACTTTGCCAAGTTAGGCAAAGACTTCATAAACAAAACCTCCATTACACAGAAAATGTTACAAAGAATCAACAACTGGGATCACATCAAATTAAACTACTGGTAGAATGTACAACCCATCAAATGGGAAAGGTACTCCTCAGGAAAAAAAAAAGACTAATATTTAGAATCCATAAAGAACAAAAAAAAAATCAGATCCTTCCAAATTAAAAAAAAAAAAAAAAATCCAAAAATGTGCCTCAAAATGAATAAAAACTAACATATGAAGTACAAATAGCAAAAAAATAAAGCACACAATGTGGAACATCTCTGGTCATGTGAGAAATGAAAATCAAAACAACACTGAGAATTCATCTCACCCCAGGAAGAATGGCTATCATAAAAATCAAACAATAACATATGCTGGTTGATGACTGGGGGAAAAGGAACCTTCTCCATTTGCTCATGAGAAGGTAAAGTGGTACAACCATTATGGAAATGACTATGGAGATTAGTCAAGAAACTGAAACTAGAGCTTCTACTTGACCCAGTGTTCCCCTTCTAACTCTCCTCCCCCCAAAATTAAAAGCATTCTATTACAGTAATATTGCACATCCATGTTTATAACAGCACAGTTTATAACAGCTAAATCTTGGAGGCAGCCCAGATGCCCATCAATGGATGAATGGATAAAGAAAATGTAGGATTTATGTATATTGGGAGTTCTATTCTGCCATAAAAAAGATAAATTTGACTAATTTATAGGAAAATGGATGGATCTCAAGACCATAAGTGAAATAAATCACACACACAAGTTTAAACACAACATTGTTTCTCTTGTGTGAGAAACCCAGAGTACATAGATAACATAATAGAAGACAGACACTGAAAAACAGGAATATGTGCAACTGGAAAAGGGAACAAAGAAGGGAGTAGGGAGAAAGGAAGGAATGATAAAGGAAAAAAAAAGGAGGGAAAAATATGTAAACAAAGCTTTTGTAAATCATCAGGAGAAGGGGGATCAAGGTTGGGGAACCAATGGGGGGGCAAATCAAGATACATTATATATAGGTACAAATTTGGTGCAGGGTCTCGCTATGAAGCTTGGACTCATAGCAATCCTCCTGTCTCAGCCTCCCCAATGCTCAGATTACAGGCATTCACCACTACACTCAATTTCACTGGCTGGCACAATACACCTGAGGTTCTAGGGCTGGCATGGCATGCAGTGCTGGGGATCAAACCCAGGTCCTTGCGCTTGCCAGGAAGGTGCTTAGACTGCTGAGCCATTTCCCCAGCCCTAGGTACAAATTTCTAATGATGAATATAATCGATATGTATGTCAAATATGTTCTAATAAAAAATAAAGTTAAAAATATCTGTTCAAAAGATATAGCAAAATGTCATCGAAAGCTAACAGATATGAAAAAACAGATCTAAAGATTTCATTGTTGATAGCACCATCCTACCTATCATTAAACATATCTAAACAGGGATACCTTAAAATTTAAGGCATGCAATTAACACAGATCATCTGAGAGCGCTGGTGAATTATATTTAATGTAGCATTTGGTTAATATACTTTTCTGCTAAGTTTGTTGAAATTTTTATGTCGTTTTATTTTTTTCTTTTTGAAACAGAATCTCACTTTATAGATCAGCCTGACCCTGAACTCACTATGTAGCTCAGGCTGGCCTCCAGACTTGTGGTGATCCTCCTGCCTCACCCTCCCAAGGGCTAGGATTACAGGCATATACCACTACACTCAGCAGAAACTGTATCTTGACTTAAACTTTCACAGAAGAATGTATTAAGTGGCTAAATCTCTATGACTTAATGTGATGGGACAAACTGCATTTGATAAAACAGATCCAAATACCCATGTCACCCAACTGAATGTGCACAGAAGTTTATACCTGCTTGGAAAGCACTTTCATGTGCCCAACACTTCCTCGACAGTATGCTTCAAGGATGACACCAAACTGTATTGAGACAGCAGGAATGTGTACCTCTGACCTGGGGAAGTCAAGGCCCAAAGGATTTGTTTATCAAACAATTCAAACCACCAAATAAAAACAGATTGATTCTTCTATTCTACAAAAAGTACACTTATGATGCCAACCAAAAAGATAGAACTCCATCATCTTATGCATAATTAGTGAGACAGTCAACTTTCCAATTTGACTTCAAAAAGTTACAGTGTTTTATTTAAATGTTTATCCCAAGAAATCTAAAATTTTCATTTCTTACCTGATATTCTTTTCAGAGCACAAAGGTAATTTTAATAGTTTAAAGATAGCTAAGCTGAAACAAATCTATGCAATTTGGCATTCTGCAAATGATAAATGTGTCAAATGGCTTCTATTCAATTTTTTCCTTACTTAAATAGTATGCTACCTAGTCAGAAAGAAGGATAAATTTCAGACTTTCATGGTAAAAGGAGACAAATTTTGAAACCATTCTCAATAGTAAAATAAATCACACTCACTTGTATAAATACTATATTGTATCCCTGGGGTGAGAAACTGAAAGTAAATAAGTTCTAAGATGTACAATAGAATAGATATTATCAAATGAGAAGAAACTGTTCAAAGCAAAAAGGAATTGGAATAGGTGAAAGAAAAAAATAGTAGAGAAGAAGGAAAAATTGTAATTCAGCTATACTGTATCTTTTAGTTTATTAAAAAGGAAGATGTATGGCTAACATTAATTCCAGAAATTTTTATCCCCATGACTTGTACTCTGAGCAACTATCTTTATTTATTTATTTATTTTTTTTTATATTTTATGTTTTGTCTTTTTGAGACAGGGTCTCACTATGCAATTCAGGCTGGCCTTAAGCTCACTTTGTAGCTCAGGCTGGTCTTGAACTCACAATCCTCCTGCCTCAGCCTCCTGAGTGCTGGGATTACAGGCATGTGCCACCACGCCCGGCATTGAGCAACTACTTTAAAGAAAACATGTTTGAATTATTGTTACTCTCCTATGATTTTGTTATGAATTTTTTTCTCAAAAAAAAAAAAAAAAAAAGTATACAGAATGAATTATTTTGTTGTTCCTGGGAAGTTTAAAAAAGTAAGAGGGCCAGCCTGATAGCTCAGCAGACTAAAGCACCTGCTTAGGCAGGGTGCAGCGGCTAGGGTTCAATCCCCAGCATGCTATGCTGGTCCCACCTCATTCCACCCCTAGGGTATCCTGTGATGGCAATTGAGACTGGGTGTGATGGCACAAGCCTGTAATCCCAACATTTGGAAGCTGAAAATGGGAGAATCACTATGAATCCAATCTATGTTATGAGACCCTGTACACCATGTACCCAGTCTAGAGGGTGGGGATGTTGTATAGGATAGGAAAAGAAGGTAAGCTAAATATGAGGGACAAGACTACTGGGCATGGTGGTATATGCCTGTAAGTAACAATGGGGACATCCCAGCTACTCAGGAAGCTGATACAGGAGAATCACAATTTGGAACCCAGCCTAGGCAGTTTGGTGAGACCCTACCTCAAGAAAATATAAAAAGTTACGAAGTAGCTCAATGATATAGCACCTACTAGAATGCTTTAGGCCCTGGGTTTAACCCCAGGAACACAAAAGAAACACACAAATAAAACAAGAAAGAAAAGAAACTCTATCTACAACAACAAAACCCCAATGTTCAGAAATGAAATCCCTAAAAAACAGAACAGTGCAGAAGTTATATTATTTCCTTCAAGAAATTTAGCCAGAAAGGAAGCAAGGAGAGGCTATTTTCTCTTCCCCCTTTTAATAAAAGTAGGTTTTCATAGACTCAAATTTAGGTTAAAAAATGAGTACAAAAATCAGGAATGAATTTATAATATTCCTAGAAAGCAACTTTAATTCTTATTCTGATTTAACACCTGTATAAACATGGTAAAATACAATTTATGTTCCAAAAATTATGTTTGATAAAGAAACTGAAAAAAAGTTATGCTAAATAACCTTCTCTTCATTACCAATAGCAGTCTTACTAACAGTACCTATCTGTAACAATGTGATGGGAACAAACTTGGAGTTAGCCCAACTATATTAAGATAATTATCTTTTGTTGGAAAACTGCAATGCACTAAGTATTAGTTTCAATTAAAAATCAAGCAGGCATGGAATTACACTTACCCAAATTACGCTGCCAAATCATGAAAATTAAGAGTTTAGGTTTTAATAAATAGAAGGCAGCTAAAACAGTATAAGTAAGACACAGCCTGGATATGACCAAAGCAGCTGACTATCGCACCATCTTATATTGTGCTGGATATTATTTACTGTATACTATGAAGTAAAATTAGTAATTAAAAAAAAAACCACTTACCTGAGATGCCAAAAGAGAAACTGCCCTATTCTCCGGTTAGCAAGTGCTCTTTCTAATAGGAATCTAGAAAGTGCACAATCAAGAAAAGGTTCATATTTTAAGACTTGGACCAGTTGTAAAAGATATTGTGAGAGTTCTTCATCACTGGAAGAAACAAAAGACAGAAACTCAACTTCTTTTTGCTAGGAAAAAAAGCAAAACTATCAAATGATGATTTATTCACCATGCCACTATAACAATCTCACAATAACCTGAGATTTCAGATGGGCCAAAGGCAAATGGAGAAATGAATAGATACCTGGAACATTTGTCAAATTAATTAGTTACAATTGATAATTATATTTATAATCAGCTAAGAGTTAGCAAAAATTAGCTGCCTTAACACTTCTGTTTATATCATCTCATTGTCTTTAGTCATTCATTTTTAAAACAAAAATTTCACTTGTACTATACACTAGCAATGTATATTTTTTTGCAACTGTTAACATTAAGTAATTCCTTCTTCCACATTAGTGAATAACTAAACCTTAATTTCAAACAGTCTGTATGATAAGAAAAGGAATGCATTTTTAAGTGGGTATTATACTGATTCTCTGAATTTATGAGAATACTGTGGCTAACGGGGCTCAATTAATTCAAGATAGTGGTTCTTGAGTCCTATTCCCAAAACATCCACTACAAATATACACCCATCAGTGATAATTATTGCAGCAATAAATACATGAAGCCTCTGCTTGCTGTCTACAGTCTTGAACAACAAAGCACAACTGGGACTTACAAGAGTAATAGATGGCAAAAATAAAAATTGCAACTATAAAACTAAACAGAGGAAATACCATCAGAATTAACTATATAAGGAGCATGGAAATCAGTGCATTTAAGAAAAACATTTAGTTTGGTTTTAGGGAACCAGCAGCATCTCCCCATCAGTTCTCCAGTACAAACTTACAGAGAATGGGAACTTCACTTTTTTAAAACTTCCTACAACACAATCTTAATTAGTATCATTATAAATTTTTTACTCATTATAAAAGCCATAGAGTAGAAAAATGAAAAACATTTTACTAATTTTATTCCTCAGAAATAACTACTAGTTTAATTTCTTTTGAATATCACCTGACTATAAAAAGAACAGAAAGGGACCATAGTATCCATAGTATTCCTTTTTTCATTTTAATGTTCGCTGAAGTTTTTTATTAACTCATAGTTAAGTGTCTTCTGGTTTACTGAAGCAGTAAGTGAGACAACACTTGCCACAATAATCTCTGTCAAAGTGACTGGCCATAAAAACTCCTGGACCACATTCATCTGGAGGGTACTCTTGACAAAGATGACCAATTTTGCCATTGTCATCCACCTTATAGTATTTTAGGACAGCTAACTTAACCTGTTTTCTCTCATGCCTATTCTTCTTGGGAGTGGTGTAAGACTTCTTCCTTTTCTTAGCACCACCACGGAGTCTCAACACAAGATGAAGAGTAGACTCCTTTTGAATGTTGTAATCAGACAAGGTCTGTCCATCCTCTTAGTTGCTTGCCAGCAAGATCAGCCTATGCTGATGAGGAGGAAGTCCTTCCTCATCCTGGATCTTGGACTTTACATTTTCTATAGCATCCAAGGGTTCAACCTTGAGCATGATGCTCTTCCACATAAGCGTTTTCACAAAAATTTGCATCTTGGTGGCAGCTCCACCACAGGTGGTAGATCCAAGAGCGTCCATAGTATTCTGAGGCTTTTATTTTCAGGTAACTACACAATACATAAATCTTATTTGAAACTACAAACAATATGGTTAAACCTGAAAATATGTGCCAAGAGCAGAGATAAGTACCTATAGTCCTAGCTACTCAGGAGGCTGAGACACAAAAATTGTTTGAGAGAAGTTTCAGTGTTAGCCTGAGAAATGTAGAGACCCTATCTCACTGTTTCTAGGAAGGGAGAGAAGTAGTAATCCAGACCACTTGAGGACTTCAACTTTAAGTGTAATGTATTTGATTAAAAATATATTTTTAAAAAATTACTACGATAAAATATTTCTTAATTTGAGCAGTAGACAAATGATGCATGAAGGAAAGAGTTAATATAGTAGGAATGGCTATACTGTTTGACAAGCCTATTTATAGGGTTGGCCTGTTTGGTCTTTGGGAGCCAAGATTTCAAATGGGTTTCTGCTACCCTAATTGATAATAATGGCCCAATGCACCTGAACTGTACAAATGACATGTATGGTTTTATGCTGCACACCCAGGTTCCTGAGGGCACTCTAAAACCTGGTACATGTTCAATGGAGGGTACTTATGTGACTAGTACTCAGGGAAAAGTCCTGGCCACCAAGTCTTACACAACTTTCTTGGCCTGTTTGTTCTTATGAGACATTCCAGAAAATAACTCCTTTCCTACTCACCCCCAAGTTATTCCTTGCCCCAAAGAAAGCCACCTGCAGTAAATACCTCATCTGACGCAAGCAGCCTACGGCATATTCCCGCACATACTGGTCCGGATAGTTGAAATCAAGAAGCTCCAGGGCTTCCCTCGGGGGTAGTTTGGGCCATATCTGAAGCAGGGCCTGAAGCTGTTTAAAATTTGAAACTGGTTCAGAAAGGATAGGGGATAAAAGTAATCTACTTTCCCTGGCAAAGAGAGCATAGAGAGAGGCTCAAAGAAAGGAAAAAAAAAATACTTTCAATTATTTATTGATTGCTAAAAATTTCATTCCAGTTAATATGGACTAACATTTAATAACTCCTATTGTAAGAATTTTTCTTTTTGCAGAACCAGGGATTGAACTCAGTCCCTTGTGCTTGTCAGGCAAGCACTTATTCTACTGAGCTATCTCCCTGGCCCCAGAATATTCTACAGGTAAGTAAAACTGATTACACATGCACATAGAATACATAATATATGGATTCTAGAACCATCAGTCATTACAAACAGTATCATCAGTATTTTTTAAAATGATTAAGAAACACTTATGGGTAAAATTCAAAAAATAAATATAAGCTACAAGGCCTAAGCTAATGAGAGGCAATTAACATTTAAGAAGTTCATGAATAACATAAAATGAAAGAGTTTATTTTTAGTTTTTTATTTTTAAGGCTATCACTTTACAAAACTTAACTATTTACAATATGCTTAAATTCCTCGTAATAAGTAGTCCATAAGAAATAGAACCCAGTTTATTTTGTATATAGTGAGTCTTCTATTCATAGAAGATAACTAGAAGAGGTATGGACACGGGGTAGCAGAGAACCCTTGGGCATGTGCTGTACTTCTAAGTGGAAGTAAATCTGAATAATACAACCACATCTTTGGAAATGCCCTGTTCTGGGGAACTCAAATCTTTTCGAGAAGACTCTTAACTGCCAGCCATCAGAGCACTGTGAAACTCATCAGGTCATGTCTGATAGAAGTCCCTTCCTCCTTGTGGTTTTGACATTTATATCATGTGCTCTTCTAGGCTATAACTGGAAGAAAACTGGCTATGGGGAAAAGATGGAAAATGTTCGATCTGTTGGCCTCCGAGAGCTCAACCCTATCTCATAAAAGCTTATTCATTAGTGTTTAATTTCTCTCACTGGATGGTCACATTATCTCTGACACCAAGTTAATGGGTGATATGCAAAATATATCCAAGATCAACACTATAAAATTATGGCCATTAGACTATGGTAATTAGGGAACTTGGTATTAACTGAATGAATACTTGACAAAGTCACATTGTGAGGTAGTCTCAGGAACACTTTCTATCTGCCTAGTAGATGTCTATGCTTTATCTTCAGTTACTGGGCTATAAAAATTAAATAAAAACACTTAATATTTTATTTAATTCTATATATTAAACAATATCATTAATTATATTGAGTTATCCACTAAAAGGTTAATAATATCTCACTGAAATTCTAGCAGCTACATTAAAAGGTATTTTTTCAGCTGGGTGTGGTTGGGCAAACTTTTAATGCCAGTGCTGGGAGGATGAGGCAAGAAGACGGTTTCAAGCTGAAAACCAGCCTGGGCCACAAAGTGAGTTCAAGGCCAGTCTGAACTGCACAGTGAGATCCTATCTCAAAAAGAATACCCTCCCAACACAAAAGTATTTTCTCATGTTAAACAAAGGTAAACGTTCATTAAAAATGATTTCTATGAAACTATTATTTTACAACTATTACACATTTGTCAAAAAAATACTTAGAATGATTTTTTAAAAAACTGAATACTACTATTGACATACATTTACATGAAATATAATTTATAGCAGATGTAGTGATAGCATTCAGGAGGCTAAGGCAGGAGAACTTTCATGAGCTCAAGGGCAGCCTAACGCACACAGGGAGGTTTTGTTTAAGTAAACCAAATATATATATTTGCCCACCCCAAAAGATATATATACCAAATAGACACAGTGAAATATTTTTTAAAATGCTTTTTCTTTTTTCGAAAAAAAATTTATGTATTTGGTACAGGGTGTCAATATGCAATTTAGACTTGTAGTGATCCTCCTGTTTCAGCCTCCCCAGAGCTGGGATTATAAGCTGTGCCACCACATCTGGCCTTCTTCCCTTCCTGTCTGGCTCGAGCACCCAGCACAGGACAAGCACCCGGCACAGGACAAATTTTCTATTTATTCACATTCTCTCACTAAATAGAGGAAGGCTTATATTTATTTTTATAAATTACAGATAAAAGCTGAACAAGACCCAGCACAGCCCACCCTGTGAGTGAGAACTTCCAGGCCCACTGCAAAAGAGTGACCTTTCCTAGCATTCTCCGGTCCTGCTCCGCTGCTCTGGAACCAGCAAAGCCTACCCTGTGAGAACATCCACCAGTCTTTTGGGAGCCCTGCAGACCTGCCAAAGACCAAACCCCATGAGTGTGTGGGAACTACTATGCTCTCCTGCCCCAACCCTTGACCCCTCCAGATCCAGCCCAGGCCTCGCATACAGGCCTGGGGTGAAACTCTGAAGCTGAAGTCTCTGCAGTGAGACTAGTGTAAAAATCCACATAGCTAATCCAGGAGCAGAATATCAGGCAAAGGGGTATAATAGGCTCACCTCCAAGGACAGCACCAGGAAGGAGCTGAGCACAGCAGACAGACCCAAGCCAGGGACAACTATATGAACTAGATCTTGGTATATCAGTACCTGAATTTCATTAGATGCTAAGGTGATAACTGTACCAAAGCTCTACACCAAAGATCAGAGGTCAGAGCTATACGAAATGATAAAAACAAGGAACAAAATGCAATCTCAGGCCTTGAGCCCACCCAGAACAAGAGCAGAGGACATTAGCTCAGCTGAAATGTATGAATTAATAGCATCGGAAGTAAAGAAACAACAGCAGAAAGATATAGAGGAACTCAGAGCAGAATTTATATCAGGAATAAAACAAAAAAATCTTTGAATTCTGAGCATCTGAAGTAAAGAAACAAATGCAGAAACATATGGAGGAAACACAAATTGAAAACAAAAAACCTGCACTAAAAGAACTAATAACTGCTTCTAAAAAAAAAGAGACATTGACAAAAAAATAGAGGAGATTAGAAAACTGACCGATTCCTTGGATGAGCAATACAGGAAAGAAATAGATCTTTGAGTCAAAGACATACAGAGGAACTTAAAATCTCAAACACAAGCCTGCAAAACCATTTCAGTGAAAATGAACAGTTTCAGATCTTGAAGACACTGGTGCAGCTAGTGAAAAGGTAAGAAAAGGTTTCTTAAAAACAACTAAGATGCAGGAAAAAATAATTCATCATATGTAAAACAATGCAAAGATAAACAATGTGAAATAGGTATCAATGACAAAGAAAGAATCAATACAAATGATAGAAAAAGAATATAGACAGAAGTAATAGCAGAAAACTTCCCAAGTATGAGGAAACAATCTGACATTCAGGTAACCAAAGCATACAGAACACCAAATAACTTCAACCCAATTAAAAACACACTGATACATGTAATAGTTAAGATCCTAGAAATCCAGCATAAAAACAATATACCAAAAGCCGTCAGAGAAAAAAGGAAATCACATTCAAAGGAAAACCCACTAGAATTAAGGCCGACTTCTCTGCACAAATCATGACGGCAAGAAGAGCATGGAGCAGAGTACTTCAGGTCTTTTATGGAAACAAATTTCCAGCCCAGACTACTATACTCTGCAAAACTCTTCTTCAAGTTTGATGGATAAGTGAAATACTTCCATGACAAAGAACAACTAAAGAATTTCATGATGACAGAGCCAACCCTACACAGACTACTGAAAGATGTGCTAGAGAGGGACAAAATGATCAGAACTGGACCAACAAGAATAGAAGGAACCCACACAATAGAGCAAATAATTAAACACAGGAGAAAAAAGGAGTAAACAACAGCAGGTAAGTCAACACATCTCAATTATAATCATCAATGAAAATGGACTCAATTCATCAATTAAGCAAATGAGACTGGCAGAGTGGATTAGGAAAAAGAATCCAGCAATATGCTGTACACAAGAAACAAACTTAACTTAGAAAGAAATTCATAAGCTTCAAGTCAAAGAATGGAAAACAGTACTACATACCCCAGCACCTCAGAAAAAAGCAGGGGTAGCAATCTTGTTCTCAGACAGTCTCAACTTCAAACCAAGAATGATCAAACAAGATAAACATGGCCACTATATACTGGTTAGGGGAAGAATTCAACAGGAAGAGGTAAACCTCATAAATATGTATGCACCAAATATAAGAGCACCCAACTATGTAAAACAAATCTTAATGGACATGAAAAATCTAATATCCAAAACCACAATCCTAACAGGTGACCTAAACAGCTCCTTATCTAAAAAAGATAGGTTAACCAGACAAGAAATTAGCAAAGAAGTAGAACTGAACCAAAGCCTGGAACAAATGGACTTGGTAGACATATAGAGTGCTCCACCCAACCACAGCTGAATACACATTTTTTTTTCAGCTGCACATAGGTCATTTTCTAAAATAGACCACATATAGTCCATAGATCACGCTTAAGTATATGCAAAAAAATAGAAATTATCCCATGCATATTATCTGACCACAGTGCAATGAAACTTGAAATAAACAACAAAAGAAAACAGAAAAATCCCCTAAATACATGGAAATTAAACAACACCCTACTTAGCAATCAATGGGTCACAGATGAAACTAAACAAGAAATTCAACAATATATACACTTCACTCAAAGTTCAACCATGCCTTACAAGATTTTATGGGATGCAATGAAAGCGGTTCTCCGAGGGAAATCCATAGCTATGAACTCACACTTCAGGAAAACAGAATGGGAAAAAATAAATACACTAATGCTGCACCTCCAACATCTAGGAAGAGCAAACAAAACCCAGAGCCCAAAGATGGGAAGAAATCATAAAGATTAGAGCAGAAATTAATTCAATTGAGATGAAGAAAACAGTTCAAAGAATCAACAAATCAAAAAGCTGGTTCTTAGAAAGACTAACTAAAATTGATAAGCCACTAGCTAACCTCATCAAAAACAGGAAAGAAAAAATTCAAATACATGCAATACGGAATGAAAAGGGTGTAATCACCAAAGACCAAGTGGAATTCAGAAGATTATCAGTAGCTACTTTGAGAATGTTTATGCTCACAGAAGACACAGAATGGACAGATTCCTCAAAAGGTACAAATTACCAAAACTGAATCAACAAGACAGAACAACTCTCAATAGCCCAGTAACAGCCAATAAAATAGAAGATGTAATAAAAAAAAAAAGCCTACCAACAAAGGAAAGTCCAGGTCCTGACAGATTCACAGCTGAATTCTACAAGAGATTTATGAATGATATATGCCCTATATTCCTCAAACTCTTCAATGAAATTGAAAAGGAAGCAATCCTCCCAAAATCATTCCTGCAGGCAAGTATTATACTGATACCAAAACATTTTGATATCAGAAGGGAAAGACACAACTCAAAAAGAGAACTACAAACCAATTTCCCTCATGAAAAAAGATGCAAAAATCCTAGCAAATAAAATACAGCAAATCATCCTACCATGACCAGGTAGGATTCATTCCAGGGATGTAAGGATGGCTCTATATTCTCAAGTCTATAAATGTGATACACTGTATCAATAGAGCCATAACTAAAAACCACACGATCCTCTCAACTGATGCACAAAAGGCTTTTCACAAAGTCCAACACTCACTCATGTTCAAAGTCCTACAGAAAATTGGAATAGAAGGCCTCTACTTCAATCTGATAAAAGCCATCTATGACAACCCCATGGCTAATATAATTTTTTTCTTTTTTAATTTATTTGTATTTTAACTTGAAGAGTGAAAAAACAGAAGCAAAAGGAAAGAGAAAAAATGACATAAACAGGGTAACATACAACAATACATGTTACAGATTTTCAAAACATGGATAGCTAATTTTATTTTATATATATATATAATATATATATATATTATATATATATATATATATATATATTATATATATATATTAAATAAAACAATCCAACACAGATCAGCAATATAACTCTAAATGGGGAAAAGCTGTTATCTTTTACTCTCAGATATGGTACAAGACAAGGATATCCTCCATCACCATTCCTGTTCATTATAGTTCTGGAATCATTAGCTTGAGCCATTAGAGAAGAGGAATAAGAATAGGTAAAGAAAAAGTTAAATTATCACTATTTGTAGATATGAACTCCACCAAGAAGCTACTAGAACTGATATACAAATTCAGTAGCACAGCAGGATACAAGCTCAATACCTGAAAGTCACATACCTCACAGACCTAGAGAAATCATTCCTAAAATTTATCTGGAACCAGAAAAGACCTAGAATACCAAAAGGAATCCTGGCCAACAAAGACAAGGCAGGAGGCACTACAATTCCTGACTTGAAATTATACTACAAAGTTACTGTGATAAAATCAGCATGGTACTGGCAACAATATAGACCTGAGGATCAATGGAATAGACTAGAAGACGCAGAGGCCTCTATGGACACACTCAGCCACCTCATCCTCGGCAAAGGGGCCAAACATGTTTTCTGGAAGAAAGACAGCCTCTTTAACAAATGGTGCTGGAAAAACTGGCTCTCTACATGCCGGAAACTAAAACCAGATGCAGGTCTATCACGATGCACTAAGCTAAAGTGAAAATGGATTAAAGATCTAAACATTGAAACAGAAACATTCAATCTCTTGAAAAAGAAAGTAGGAGAAATCTTCAAGACATAGGCGTAGGCAAAGAGTTCATGAACAAACATATATTCACACGGGAAACACTTGAAAGAATTAACAACTGGACCATCACTTATTGAGAAGTTTTTGCACGTCAAAAGAAATTATCAACAAAGTGAAAAGACAACCCACAAATTTCGAAAAAAAACCACCTCATAAGCACTCAGACAAAGGTCTGCTCTCCAGAATTTATAAAGAACTAAAAAATATCAGGGCCCCTAAATTTAAAGACCCAATCCAGAAATGGGCATCCGAGATGAACACACACTTCTCAGAGGATGAAATTAAAGAAGCAAATAAATGTATGAAAAAAATGCTGGGGCTAGGGAGATGGCTCAGTAAAATAAGCGCTTGCCTGGCAAGCACAAGGGCCTGAGTTCAATTCCCGGTTCCACCAAAAAAAAAAGAAAAAAATCTCCAAATGACTACTCATCCATGAAATGCAAATTAAAACATAAAGGAGATACAATCTCATCCCAGAAAGAAAGGTTATCATAAAAAATCAACCAACAACAAATGCTGGAGAGGTTTTGGGGAAAAGGGAACCTTTCTAAACTGCTGGTGGGAATGTAGACTGGTACAACCATTATGGAAATCAGTGTGGAGACTCCTTAAGAAACTAGGACAGGAAATCCCATTCAAGCCAACCTATACCCCTACTGGGATTTTCCCAGAGGAACTGAAAACATAATATCATAGGAATACATGTATACTTATGTTTATAGCAGCACAATTTGTGATAGATAAATCTTGGAAACAACCAAGATGCCCATCACATGAGGAATGGATGAAAAAGATGTGGTATTTTTACACAATGGAGTATTACTCAGCTGTAAAGAATGATAAACTCGAAGCCTTCAAATTTAAGTGGATGCCATTTGAAGACATAAGCAAAATAACCCAGACCCACATGTGCAAATATTGTATAGTCTCCCTAGTATAACTCAAAAGAAGAATTGCGAATAGAAATGTATAATACAATTAAAAGAAAAGCGAGAACTTGAGGATTGGACAATGAGGAGAGGGCAAGGAGAAACACTGAGAAACATGACAGAGGCAAGACCATTCAATTATACACACTAGATGGTAAGACAATGATCCTGAGATACATCAGATTTTTAAAACCAGCAGTTAAATGGTAGGAATCTCACCCTGACTAACTATATATGCTGATACCTGTGAACCAAGCAACTACATTGAATTTAACAAAGTATAATAGAAGGGTCACATTCCAAATGCATGCCATTCTGGTCTTCTAATTATGTACTTCTTGTCATGACATACCAGCTATTACTATATTGCCCTTTTTTAAAGGGTAGTAAATGAAAAATAAGACAAAAAAAATGATCACAAGACAGTCATGCTACAATGATACTATGCTGTATATGGATTTTTCAATATCTATGTAAATATATATAAGTGTTCATTCCTTTATAATGAACAAATGAATAAAATAAATTTTATTCTTCATATTCTGTACAGACTTAGAGTTTAGTATCTCAATACTTGATGGAAAATACATGTTCTATTGTTATGCCTACGATGTATGTATGATATTTAGACTAATAGTGTGGGTAAACTGAACTGCATATGTTGTAGGGTAATAATAAACTTCTCTTCTGGAGGGTTAACAACCTAAGTTTTCAGATCAAAAATTGAAGAAAAAGAAAGGCCGCAAGATGAGCCAACATTTTGGTCCTGGCCTTTCAAGGTCAGTGAAGTCTCAGGACATAGGGGAATTTCTAATGTAACATCATATAACTCATTAGTGCCCCAAATTTTCTGATCAAGGAGAATATGAGGCAATATCAGGGTCCCTAAATTTAAAGACCCAATCCAGAAACTCATCCACAAGGCTAACACTGACAAGGGATCTACAAAGTGCAGTACAGGGTTACAGGATAAACCCTGAGGGTACCTGACTGACCTTATCTGATACAAAGGTTATATTTCTTGTTATAAAGGTCTTGCTTTATCTTGGTCTTAACAGTCCAGCAGAAAAGTATAAAAAGGAAGTATAAAAAGTAAAGTCATATTAATATACTGAGCTATGTATGGCTCAAGTAAACAACTTGTGGGTAATCCACTACCATTGTGGACTGCTGAACTGTGTTGCATTGTTTCATTGACTTCATGCACCAATAGTATTTAGATGGAAAGAAAATACCCATCTGTGAGTGGACTAAACAAAAAAAGCGGCTACAAAAGAAGGACCATTTTGTATTTGTATATACAGAATAGTTAGGATAGATATATAGTTACTTCTCCTTACCTCAAGGAGAAGATTTGTACTAATAGTATCTGGATAGGATATCCTGTCTGCTTCTTGTATTGTGGATAACCACTAAGAAGATAACAATGCATAATGTATTAATTAAAATAAAAAAAGAAGAAAAACCCTGAAG
>PVKA01009888.1:53221-66590 GCA_004027165.1 Ctenomys sociabilis
AAAAAAAAAAAAAAAAAAAAAAAAAAAAAAAAAAAAAAAAAAAAAAAAAAAAAAAAAAAAAAAAAAAAAAAAAAAGAGTCACAAGAAGAGTCTTAACTCAGACCGTAGGGTATGGAAACACCTTGTGGTCTATCTGTCCAAAGACTGGACTATGTGGCTGCTGGGTGGCCATCATGCTTGCAGGCTGCTGCAACAGCTGCTGTATTAGTAAAGGAGACTCACATCTAACTCTTGAGACTACACAGGCTATTAATCCTGCATCCCTCCTTCCAATGTTGTCTGAATCTACTGAGGGAAGCTTCCCCTTTGAGGAAGGTGTCAAGTAGACTGCACCGAGATCAAGTTGACTGACCATCCCCTGGTATGGGCTCTCCATTATGGTAGGCTCAGATAATGGGCCTGCTTTTGTGGGCAGAGTAGTTCAGAGCCTTTCTGGTATTTTGGATCTGAAATGGAAGCTAGATTCTGCCTACTGACCCCAAAAGCTTGGGCCAAGTATAGCGGCAAAACCACACCCTGAGGAGCACCCTGTCCAAACTGTTCCAGGAGACAGGTGCAGACTGGGTGTCTACGCTTCTGATGGTCCTGCTGTTGTCATGCTGCACCCCATGCTGGGATGGGCTTTTAAAGCCCTATTTGGAAGAATACCACTCTTAGTGCTGGTATTGGAGAAGCTATAAAAGACTGCAACACAAGGCATCACTCCCTTTGAGTCCTTAAGTTGTGGGAAGAAATCCTGACATCCATTTCTAATCAAGAACTTATTAAGTCTTCGCAGGCTCTGCAGTCCACTCTGCAGGCTACTTACTCACTTCCTCTTCCACCATCATCACCCACAACCCGAAGAAACCGACACTCTGCCGGCAGCTGAACCTGGTTCCCTGGTGTGGATCAAGAAACGAGATCCGTCCACTCTAGGACCTCACTGTGTTGGACCATATACCCTGTCGTCTTGAACTCTCCCACTGCAGTCAAGGTTTCAGGAAAAAAGTTCTCTAAATTCACTGGCTGAAATGGTCCTCCAAAATAGAAGAGGACTTAACCTCCTGTTTTTAAAACGGGGGGGGGGGGTCTTTGTTTGGCATTAGGAGAAGCTTGCTGTTTTTATACAAATCTTTCTGGAGTGATTAGAGATTATCTTAACAAGTTGAGAAAAGGATTACAAGATAGGGAAGAACAATGCCGACAAGATCAGAGTTGGTACAAAAATTTATTCACTATGTTTCCTTGGTTAACTACTTTCCTTTTTGCTCTAGCTGGTCCATTAATATTGTTACTATTAGGCATAGCTGTAGGATCCTGCATTATTAACTGTTTGGTAAAGTATATATAAGACTGAGTGGTCCATAAAATTGATGGTATTATGATCAAATTATGAACCTTTGACAGATTGAATCAAGGATTTGAATCATGTACAAAAACAAGTGGGGAATATAAAGGGTTAATGTGAAACTAATGTAATGAGTTAATGTAAAACTAAACGTAAAAAATTACTTTGCCCAACTTTTTATCACCCTACTTCCTTGTAAGATCGCAAGGAAGCTTTGTGTACCATTGATAAATCATCAATGGACTGAGAGTTAGCAGAATAGGCTTACAAAATAAATCAAAGTAAAGGTCAAAATGTTTCTAGCTATACAAACCAACTAAAAAGCATTGCTATGGTAATCAAGACCACTGTATACAGGTGTACCCTAAACAAGAATTAAGACAATGCTAGGTTTGCATTCTTTTATGTTTAAAATGCCACCAAAGGGAAAGCAAAAGGGGACAACAAAGCTGGGAGGATGCTGAGTCACACTGTCCCTTAAGGCACTGTTTGTTCTATGTTAAATGACAAATTTGTTTGCCAAACAGGATGCAATTTCTGCCTTTAAAACCTCTGTACTTAAGGCTCTCTCGCCTTTTGTCTGCTCCTGTGTGAGTATGGTCAAGCGGTCCTGGGCTCAGTAATAAAGGCTCATATTTAAATTAAAAATAAAAAAGTTGATCAGCAGCTTCTGCACAGGAGTTAATTCCAGTGTGCTACTGCACAGTCCTGTGACTTATAATATAATATATCATATATCTCAAAACCTTGAAAGACTTTAATGTTTTCACCATAAATAATAACTGGGAGTGCCAGCCTGATAGCTCAGTGGACTAAAGTGCCTGCTTAGGCAGAGTGCAGTGGCAGGGGTTCAATCTCTGACATGCCAAGCCGGCCCCACCGTGGGACATGCTGAGATGGTGATTGAGCCTGGGCAAGGTGGCACACACCTATAATGCAAGCACTTGGGAGGCTGAAAACAGGAGAAATCACTAAGAGTCTGATCTACATAGTAAGACCTTGTCCTAAATACAGGAAAAATAATAATAATAATAATAATAATAATAATAATAATAATAATAATAATAATGGGGAGAGGACACAAAGGTCAGTATGAACCATCTCAGTACCTAACAAATGCAGTTTAAATTTAAAAAGACTTCTTTAACAATTTTCTCTTTCCCCCAAACCTTATCTCTAACATAAGTCTTTATGGGCTGGGGAGGCAGTTTTAATAGACTAAGCGCCAAGTGCAGGGACAGGGCTTCGATCCCTGGCACTGCAAGCCATGCACTGAGCCAGGCACCAAGACAGGCACCCTGTAATCCCAGATCTGGGGAGGCTAAAAACAAGAGGATCAATATGAGTCTGAGTTGCGCAGTGAGACCCTGTACCAAATACCTTTTAAAGGAAAAACTCTTTACATAACTTTATACTACATGCTTTTGTCTACTAATTAATCACATTAAATCTAAAAATCAGAGATTAAAATCATTAAAGGGGGGCCAGGGAGATGGCTCAGTAGAATAAGCACTTTCCTGGCAAGTGCAAGGGCCTGAGTTCAATCCCCATTTCTGCCAAAAAAGTAAAAGGAAAAAAATCATTAAAGGGCTGGGAGATAGCTTAGTGGCATAGCACCTGCCTAGCAAGTGTTAGGTCATGAGTTCGATTCCTGGGATCCCACCCCAAAATTCATTAAACTATAAATTTGTTATTTTTAATCTCATACAGATAAAAACAGACCTAAAGCCAGTATATCAATTATCTTTACTGAAAGATAAGGCAATAAGATACTCTACTCAGAACATGGGACTTTCAAAACTTTGTTGCCCATTTATAGAGTAAGAGTTAAAATCCTCAAAACTGCAGAAAATTGTCCAATATATGGAAATATACCTACAAGGAAAGATACTTTACATAAAATCAACTAAGTAACATGTGCACCAAAAGGAATTACAGAAATGATCTTTGGTTACCTGAGCAACATCTTCAAGTTTATTCCACTTGATTGACAGAAGTAATTTTGGCAACGACTGTGGGAAATTCTCTCTGCAGTCTTGTCGCAAAGTCCAAATAAGATCCATTTCATTTTCACACAGCTGAGACAAGGGATCCCTGTCCAAGATTTCTTTCAATACAGGAAGAAACTTTTTTCCACCTCGACTCTGAGAACATAAAATACTCACTATAGAATTTAACAGTGCAAATATCATGGGCAAACAGTTAGCAAATTTGGGGTGGGGGAATTTCTAGTACAAAAAAAAAAAAATCAGTAATTGTATATAGAATGGATTAATAATTACAAGTGTTATCATGTGAAATAAAATTCCTTAACAATATTAATAAAGTATATCCTATTTAACTGTTCATTTCTCAATATTTGATTTATAAGCTAAGCATAAACAAAAGAGCAGTACTTGGTGTCCCCACTCCTTGTGTGGAGTTGGTCCATACATGTAACATGTTGCAATTTCTTTGTCATCTCTTTTCCCTCCCCAGCTCTCTTTCAAGCCCCTTCCCATCTGAGAAAGGTTTATTTCCCTACTTTCTATCATTAATCTTTTATTTTGTTCTTTATGCTTAAAACATTTCTGAAATTAGAAAATATATTTTTTAAAAATCCAACCCAGGTGTTGTGATGCTCCCTCCAAAACCCCAATACTTAGGAGGCTAAGGATGGAGGATTGTCATGAGTTTTAGACCATCCTGGGCTAGTAAGCTCAAGGCCGCCTGAACTGCATAGTGAGACCCTGTCTCAAAAAGACAAAAAATAAATTTAAAAATAAGTCCATATTTAAACACCAGGTGGCAGTGGTGCTTTTAGCCTAAAAAGTCATTTATTGTCTACACTAACTTCCTTTAATTTTCAATTGCTAGAAACCAAAATCTTATGCTGACCCTAACATGCAAGGTGAAAAATACTAATGATGTCCTCTTGGCTCAGAAGCAAAAGATCTCTTTAGACTGAGAATTCTTATATTAAGGTGGGGAGATGTTGCAGTTCAGTGTTAGAAGGAACACAGTAATGTGTTCCATCTATAGTGGGTGCACATGTGTGCGTAAACACACACACATACCAAAAACAAACCACCCCCAAATCAAAAACTACATGTTGGCTAAAATCAAATCTGAAAACATGATTATTGCATTTCCCTTCCTAGTTTCTCAAAGATTATGCTCACAAATTTTAGAAAACCTGGGCAACACAATGAGGAGATGGGGGGAGGGAAAAAGAGAAGAGGAAAAGGAGCAAGAAGAAGAGGAAGGGGAGGAAGAGGAAGGGGAAAGAGGATGAAGACATGGATGAAAACAAGAAGAATAAAAAGGGAAGGGGGGCAGAGAGATGGCTCAGTGGAATAAGTCCTTTCCTGGCAAGAGCAAGGGCCTGAGTTCAATCCCCGGTTCCGCCAAAAAAAAATAAATAAAAAGGAAGAGCCGCACTCTGGGATTACTCCTATAATTCAGTACTCTGTGAGGCTTAACTGAGATCACAAATTTGAGCCCAGCCTGGGCAACTTAATGAGCTCATATTAGACTATCCATCTATTATTTTTTTTTTTTCAAAAGATACTGTTACCCTTTATGGGGGGCCCTAGAGGTGTAATGTATTACAGAAAACCCACCGATTACATTGCCAGCCCTTACAGAGGAAACCGAAAAGGCCTGTGCAGCAATCTCAAAGACCAAGGTTATGCATGCAGCAGCAAATGCTTCGAAATTAACCACCACCACTTTGAACAAAGGGTAATTTGTATTAACATCATGAGATCTTAATAAATTTGGTATTTATACAAGTTTTTCTTTCCCTGAAGAGTGTACACACTTTTTTGGTGCACTCTGTATATATAGGGTAGGGAGGTAGCTAGGAAAACAGCTCATTATAAAAGCCATAGGTTCAATCTCCAGTGCCACACATATGCACAGTTAACCTGCTCCTCACATAGGAGAGCAAAACTGTCTTAATTCCTCTCATTCAATGTTTTAAAAAATACTAATCTCTAATAGCCATAGGAAATAGCAGTGCTTAACATAGGCATCTTTTAGTGAGAACTAGCAATCAGACCCAAGACCCATGCAGTGTGAGCTCCAGCTGAGAATTAAGGTTCAAGGAACAGAAAGAAGCCAGGAGAATTACATGGGAAACATTAGGGCAGCTGCAGGCAGAGTAGCTGCTGGAGTCAAATATGCTCCTTCTATGTCCAGGAATGAAGAGAAGCATCAGGACTAAGCCCTAGGGAACCATCAGATCCCAGGATGCATAGAACTCTTTTTTTTTTTTTTTTGGTCTCTTTTTGTATTTTAGGGAAGGGTCAACAAGGTGTTCGGGGTCTCACTACTAGATCGGACTCTTAGTGATTCACCCATTTAGAGCCTCCCAAGAGCTGGGAGTGTGCCACCATGCCCAGTCTCAATTGCTCAGTGTGCCCTGGGGCAGGGCCAGCATGGCAGGATTGGGGATCAAACCCAGGCCCCTGTGCTTGCTTGCAGGCGCTTTAATCCACTGAGCTTATTTGCCCGGCCCTGAACTCTTCCTGTAAGAGACATGTTATTGAGGGTACATTACAGTGAAGACAAGGAGTATCAAACATAAAGTACAAGTATAAAAATCACAGCAGTTGAGAAAAACAAAGCAATTAAAAAAGAGAAAGTTGCCAAAGAAAACCATATTAGAAAACTAAAGCCTAAGGAGGCTAGGGAGATGGCTCAGTAGAATAAGCACTTGCCTAGCATACTCACGGGCCTGAGTTCAATCCCTGGTTCCACCAAAAAAAAAAAAAAAAGAAAGAAAAGAAAACTAAAGCCTGGCACCCCTGGTCCTCTTTCCTGGGGTCAAGCAGTCAAATTCAAATGGCAAAATTTAAGCCAGAAGACAACAGTGGTGATGACTTGCACTTGGATTCTGAGAGCTCTAATGGCAAAGCAAAGAAGACCCAGACCAGGTATTTTTCTGAACAGCTACAATTAAATAGTGCTTGTATATTATGAAAATGAGAAAAATACACACACACTGCTTTTACTTTTGCTTTCTAGCATCTAAGCCATTAACATTTTATGGGTAGAATTGCTTTGCAAAAGACACTTACAGGTTGTAACCTGGTAACAAAAGAAGAGAATACTAGATTAAAAAGCTTCTTAAGCTACAAGTAGAAAATGGAATAAAAATATTCATCCTCTTGATTCCTTACTCATAAGCACATGACAGTTAAAAACTGAACTTCCTGGTCTCCCCTGTATTTTGTTATAGTTATGTAACTAAGACTTGGCAAATGAGACCTAAGTAGAAAGCAAACCTACTAATGATATCTTCTCTGAGAGACTTATATATATCCTCTAGTCTTGTTTCCTATTCCTGCTGGCTATAATACAACAAACTAGGAAGCTGGAGTAATGATATTAAATCATGGGATGGAAATTACATATTAAACATGTCAAAGCTCCTAAGTTAAAAACGTAATCCCCTGCACTGTAAGGTGCTTGTCCTTATTACACCTGCTTCAATACACGAAAGAAACACAACTTCTTCATTCACCTAATAATATTCGCTAAGAATGTACTGCAAGTCTACAGAGCGTTAGGTACAACAGCATCCAACAGACTGCTGCACCTGCATGTGCATCAGAAAAGGAATCAGCAAAGCTGCCCCCTGACGAAACATGTGCATGTGCATACTTACCCCAGTCAGAGACTGTTCTTGCACATGAGCTGAGGTCTACTATACATGAAATGAAGGCACCTAATGATACACACAACTTTATATTAAGAAAAACCATTTAAAGTTCTTGATACTTACTGATACATTAGCACTGTCACTGCTTGCAATTTCAGCTGCCTTTTCAATAATCTGTTTAAAAAATTGACAGTTAAATTTTGGCTCTTGTATGTAGAATTTTAAGTATAAATAACTATGCTTGTACTTAAGACTACAAGGAACTACATATGGTCTGGTATTCTTACACTGTATAATGAAATCATGAATTTTAAAAACAAAATGGTGTTTCTCAAATGCTTGAAATCCTTGACAAAAAGTAAACAATATTACTGTAAAAGGTTGTAATTCTTAGGGAGCAGCAGGATTATTTGTCAATAGAATAGTGGTTTGTGTATATATGTCAAATGCCTGTGCGCGTGCACGCATACACAAATAAGCTGATTAGAGTGGTACAGGCATATAATCCTAGAACCTTGAAAGCTGAAGAAGGAAGTTTGCTGTATGAAGCCAGGCTGGGCTACATAATGAGTTCAAGGCCAACTTAAACTGTGTAATGAGATCCTATCTAAAACAAACAAAAAATACAAATAAATGAGAATTGACATGGTGGCTGTAATCCCAGCTACTAGGAGTCTAAGACAGAAAGACTTCCAGTTTGAGATTGGCCTGGGCAACTAGGTGAGACCCTACCATAATATAAAAAATAAAAAAGGGTAGACATGTAGCTACCTGCCTAGCAATATGCAAGGTTCTGGGTTCATTCCACAGGACCGTAAAATCAAAAACCAAAACCAAAAACACAAAACAAACAAAAAGGTGAAAGAAAATATTAAGTTTGGCAAAAAGAATAGAACCTATAGGAACCTTTCGTATCACATCTATATTCAAAGGAAATTCAGTAAGTGTAAACATATTTATACATATTTGAAAACTATCATCTCTATTCCTAGTTGATTTTCAAGTCAGAATTTCCACAGCATTAGAAAGGCAAACAGAAAATTTAATGACCACTTATGAATGACTGCAGCAACAATAAAATAATACATTTTTTAAGATTGCAACAGCTGGGCATGGTGGTGCACTCCTGTAATCCCAGAACATAAGAATGAGGCTGAGGCAGGACAACTGTCTCAAGTTTGAGGCCAACCTGGACTACATAGTTTTTCAAGCCTAGCTCAAAAAGCTAACAAAATTTTTATTTTTTATTTATCTTAAAATATTAGATTAAAACCACTTACGTTTTCATAGAAAGCTGTTTTTGTTAAAATTTTCTTAACACCCAAGTAAATGATACCCATCACTGAATATATATACCATAACTGTACATATTAATAGTCACTATATAAAATAAATTCAAGTAGCTAAATTTAGATAAATTCCTAAGGACAACTAAAACCATCACAAAAATGTAACAAATGAGTCAAAATGTAGCTTTTCAACTCAGTGTACATTAGAGATATGGTTCTTATCATATGAGATTTTTATTGTTAAAAAAAGCACAAAGTTAAATTGTCAATTAGGTGTTAAAAGTTACTTCATAGATGGATAGAATTCAATTAAAGATGAAGGAAGAACAGGGAGTTTCAAGGATTAAACTTGTATGATACTGTTCAAAAATCTCCTGTAGGATTAGGAATGTACTTTAGTGGTAGAGTGCATATCCCGGGAAAGGCCTTGACCCTCAGCACCAAGCACACATATACATACAACACACCTGCCTACACAGGTCTGGTAGTATTAAGCATTAAGATATAATGAAGTTTGTAGGTGGATTAATATCAATATCAACCCTCAATTTTGTTGTTTTTTCTGAGATAGGCTCTTACTGTCAGGTATAGACCAACCTAGTCTTGAACAATATAGCTCAGGCTAGCCTCAAACACACAGCAACCCTCCTGCTTTGCTTCATGCACCCTGAAATTTCAGACATGTACGTGGCCCTCAATCTTTAAAGATAACTTGTTCTAAACTGTATCAAAAAAGCTTCCTGATTTCTGTTTCTTTCAAGAATTTTTTCAAAGATTTCTGCATAAAACTCAGGGCCAATCATACCAAATATAAAATGCTAAACTGAATATAAAAATGACAATTTAGTTCTTTTAGCATATAAATTACCAGAGCCCTATTTTTAACCCCACCAGATTCTTATCCCCACAATACAAAGTTTACATACTAAGGAAATGCACTTTAAAACGTGAGTCCTAGACAGAGATTCTATAAAAATATTACCTTAAAAAGTCCTACTAACAGTACTATTCAACATAAATAATGTGTTCTATGAAAATAAACTAGCACAGCAGTGATTACATCTTTATCTCTGAATCAATACCCTGGATATGTTCCACTAAATATTTTAAATATCCAGAGCTATGAACCAATAAATTTAGAACTTTTTTTTTTATTCTGAAAACCACCTTAGAACAATTATAAATCCTCACTTTACAAATGAGGAGCCTGAATGCCAGAGACGCTCATGTCTCACTCCACCAAATGACAGAACTAACACAGTGTGAAGGTCCCTGCTCCATGACCTTCCCACTGAGCCAATGTGTAAAGGCATGTAAAATCACAAAGTGAAACAGACACACTGAGGTGAAACAAGGTATGAAAATACTAGTAAATAATAATTTAATTAACTCATGCATGGTGATCTTAATTAATTAGCTTACCTTATCGAAGGGAGGGTAATAACAAGGTTGTTTTTTATTATCTGGAAATTTAATATGCAAAGCTGTTGCATTTTCAGTATATGGATTTGTTTGAACAGTTCCCATTGGATTTAACATTTCTTCAAGTTCATCTAAAATATGCAAATAATTTTTATTCTTAAATGTTTTAAAAACTAAGAAAATACTGTAACAGATTTGTTCACATGAAAATGATTTAAGAAATATATTACCCAAGAAACTTTAGCAGATAATTATATCCTTAACTCTATTGCAATAAAATTTCAAGGTAAGAACCAGCCAAATAGCTCAGCAGAATAAAGTGCCTGTAAGCAGACACGAAGCGGGTGATTCAACCCCAGACCTGCTGTGCCAGCCCCGCCCCTGGGGTGCATTAAGATGGCAAATGAGACTAGGCATGGTGGCATGCACCTGTAATCCCAGCACTTGGAAGGCTGTGAACAGGTGGATATGAGTCCAATCTAGTAGTGAGACATTAAACACCCTGTAGACCCTTCCCTAAAAATACCAAAGGAAGGAAGGAAGGAAGGAAGGAAGGAAGGAAGGAAGGAAGGAAGGAAGGAAGGAAGGAAGGAAGGAAGGAAAAATTAACTTCAGTACAGAAAATATGGTCAAACGTAAAACAGCTAATAAGTTAAAAATTCAAATAAAAAAAAAATTTAAAAATTTCAGTGTAAGTCTGTATATATCTTTAATATAAGAAAGTTAACAAAAACTAATAGCCACACTGGGCATGGTGGCATGTGCCTGTAAGCCCAAACTGTGTAGTAAGACCCTATAGTAAATACATTTAAAATAATAATAATGGCCAGTCTGGGGAGATGGCTCAGTAGAATAAGTGATTCCCTGGCAAGCGCAAGGGCCTGAGTTCAATCCCTGGTTACACCAAAAAAAAAAAAAAAAAAGATTTAATAATAATGGCCACTTTACCCCTTCAAATCTGGGGAGACTCTCAGTACTGAGTAAAGTTTAAGTAGAAATGCCCTTCTTCAAAATAAGGTGGCCCATAGCAACTACTATACCTGTACTTAATAATCACATGTAATCTTTTTTTCATGTTCACTCAAGTACCCAGACTGATATTCTGAGAGAGTTCAGTGACATTCCCCCTATGTATAATGTTGTTAATGGCTTATTATCCTGCATTTCCTGACATAATGTGTGTGTGTGTGTGTGTGTGTGTGTGTGTGTGTGTGTGTTTGTGTGTCTTGCTTGCCCCTACTGGGATAAACATGATAGTTCTAGAGCTGATACATGCAAAACTAAATGTGTTCACTTATTATTTTTATCATATACAGTCTTATTTTGTGACAGTAGGGTTTGAGGCCACAGCCTTTGTCTTAAGCTATGTTTCCAGCTTTTTGTATGCAATTTTATATACTTACTTTTTTTGTTTTTTTGGGATAGGTTCTCACTACACAGCTCAGGCTGATCTTGAACTCACTATGTAGTCCACGCTGGCCTTGAACCTACAGCAATACTCCTGTGTGCTACCATGCCCAGCTTCTCCTCCTCTTTTTTTTTTTTTTTTTTTTTTTGTGATACTGGAGATCAAACCCAAGGCCTTATGTATCCAAGGCAAGAACTCTACTACAGAGCCATATGCCCAGGCCTCTGGTTTTCTTTTCTTTTTTTTGTTTGAGGTAATCGTAGTACATTGGCAAACTGTCCAGGTTGGGCTCCAACGTGCCATTTCCTGCCTCAGCTTCTCAGAGTGCTGCATATGCCACCAATGCATGATCCATATTCTACTTTTTAAAGAACTGTACATTTTAAGCATTGAAGTCAGTTCAAAGTTTGCAAGTTAGTGATAGTAAAAATATCATTTTCAATAAAGTATCTTTCAAGTTACTTGGTGCTTCTGCAAAACATGTACAAGTCTGACATTAACATTTGTTAAGAAAGTTCGGTGCTGAAATGCGTAATTTTTACTCTTATGAAATGACAGTTCCTCATTAGGGATGTGTCAAATACAAACAGCTCTCCTATATTTGGAAAATAATGTGGTTTGTGAAAATTACTAAAAGTTTATACAAAAGTGAAAAGTAAAAGAAGATAAACACAGAGAAGGTTGTGAGGTGTCATGTCAACAAATTAACTTATCACTCAAAAATAATATTCTAAAAAGCAACTATATATAATGTTTACCAATAGTAAAATAAGGTTTACAATAAAAAAATTCCAATGTTTGGGAAAGCAAAATGGAATAATGGAAAGTATAGTTTTTTGTTCTAATTATAGATATGAACTAATTATATAAGATTTACTAACATTCTTCCTAATCTTTATTCATCAGTAAAAGAAGGAGACTTTTTAAACACCATCTATCTCATTCAATGCAGGCACTTTAAGTAGTATTTAAGAAATAGAGGCATGTGGAAGGTACTCTACATAACCTCAAACTTCAGACTAAAGCCAACTAATGTTTTTGTTTTTGTTTTTTTTTTTTGTCTTTTTGAGACAGGGTCTCACTATGCAGTTCAGGCTGGCCTCAAGCTCACTTTATAGCTCAGGCTGGTCTCGAACTCGCAACAATCCTCCTGTCTCAGCCTCCCGAGTACTGGGATTACAGGCATGCGCCACCACGCCCGGCTCTAAAGCCAACTAATGTTATAAGGGTTTTTATTTTCTTCCATTTTAGTGAATTTTCCTTCTACTAGCTAGTTTAACAATGAATAATAAAAGTTGTTTTTAAGGCACTATAAACATAAAATGTTTAGGGCTGACCAGATATCTCGCCAGACTAAAACACTGCTTAGGCAGAGCACAGGGGCCAATCCTTAGCACAAGCCAGGCCGGGGCCAGCCCCCAGGGCACACTGAGACATGGATTGAGACTGGATGTGGTGGCTCAAACCTGTAATTCCAGCACTTGGAGGCTGAAAACAGGAGGATCACTATGAATACTGTCTATGTAATGACATCCTATAGACCCTGTACTAAATAAATAAAGTTTAAAGCAAGAATACATCTGTGAAATAAAAATATTCAGAAACTATTATGTGAATGTATTAAATAATCTATGTAAATGTTTTAGAATAAATAAGATACATCATTTATTTACCAAAATGCAAGAATCATGAGTCAGAAAAAAAAAAGACTGACTAGTCAAAGGTTAGTTACTCTTTAATATTAATGATTAAGGTGTAAATCTTACCAGGAAATGAAGACCAGCTGTGCAATATTATGTCTCCAGACCTCAATTGTCCTTTAAAGTCAAAAACCATGGTATTCACCCATGCTACAGGGTAATGCTGTTAAAAAAACATACCATTTCAATGTTAGTTCTAGAGTTTTTTTTTTAAAAAGTCAAAACAAGATGTGGAAAAATGAACATTTTTATAATTGTTAAGGCAAACACTAGAAGTCAATCTACCACAATAAAACAATATATTCATATAACAGGACATTTGCTATGTAGCCTTGAAAATGAGAAGGAACTTTTAACATTTCAAGAAAATATGGTAAGCTGGGCCTAGTGGCACACCTGTGACTCCAGCACTGAGAGACTGAGGCAGGAGGATCGCTGCAAGGTCAAGACCAGTCTGGGCTACAAAGTGAGCTTAAGGTCTGCACCGTACAGTGAGATCCTGTCTCAGAAACAGAGAGACAGAGAGAGAGAGAGAGAGAGAGAGAGAGAGAGAGAGAGAGAGAGAGAGAGAGA
>PVKA01009889.1:0-66540 GCA_004027165.1 Ctenomys sociabilis
TAGTATAAATAAAGAATAATAAAACAAAGCTCAATATGTGTTGATAATTGCTGAAGGTGAGTAATGGTGTAATATGGATTCCTTATTCCATTTTCCCTACATTTGTGTAAGCTTGAAGCTTTCTATAAAATATTATTTCTTTTTTTTTATTTTAAAGAGGAAAAAAACCAACAATAACAAACCAATATGAAATAGTAAAAATGGTACATAATTTCAAAAAAAAAAGAATAGGAAATTAACAATGCTTGTTATACTATATATTGTTATTAAATTTGTTGCTTGGATTAATTTAAACATTTTATAGATGTCATTTGTTTTACAGGAGCTTTTTCATCTGGATTTTTAGAATTTCATATTCAAGCCCAAAATTTGTGATACGCAAATAGTTTAACTAGCCCATGAACAAAGTCTGTGTTCAGCAATTCCCCAGGCCTTTGGCCAGTGCTCATTTCAATTGTATTTCCAGTAACCACAAAGTCTTTTACACTGAATTCATGGCTCAGTTTATGTTGGGTCTTGCATACCCACCCCGCGGTGTTCATCTCAAATATCTACTTGTACCCTCTATTTTGTGGTTCGATGTTTATTTGACTTCTGACTTGCAAACTTCACAAGAGCTGAGATGAAGTTCTCTTTACCCCATACTCTAGTTCTTTACCACTAACATGTGCTTAGGCACACAATGCATATTTAATGATTGTCAAATAAACAAATTTTAGAAATTCTGTATCGTGAGGCCTAAGTTTGCCATGTTTGGAGATACCAACATGGCTGTATGCCATGGTGATATAGTTTGAATGAGGGTAATGTCTGACAAGGTCCTCATGCTCATGGTGTGGTCCCAAGGATGACACTACTGGTAGGAGACAGAAACTGTGGGAGGTGGGACCTTTTTGGAGGTCATGGGTCATAGTCTTAAGGGGCCCATGGGGCTCAAGTATTTCTCTTTTCTCTCATTTTTTCTTTTACTTTCCTCACTCTCCCCCCCCACCCTCTCATACTCCAGTCCTCCCAAACTGTGTCATAGTTTGTGCCTAGAAGTCCACCCAAAGCCTCAGACAATCATAGGCAGCACATTTTGGATAGAGGCTGTATGGTGCTAGAATGAGGGATGTGAGCCTGGAATGGATTCATGGTGTGATACTAGGTTAAGGGGTAAGTACTACCTCCTACGGGCAGGTATCCTGGATAAAATATGAGGGACTGAAAGAGAGGGGGTGTCATCCTCCTGTCACTTGTTCCTGCAGCCTTCTGCCTGCCTTACTTTGCCATGGACTGTTTCTCCTCTGCCATCCCATCTATCATGCCACTCTCCTCAGAGCCAGCCAAATTTGAAGTGACACCTCTCAAGCTGTAAGCTGCATACTTCTTTTTTCCCTTAACTGCAGGTGCCAAGTGCTACATCACAGCAATGAGAAGAGTTACTAAGACACCCAGAGATATGAGCCCAGGGCTGAGACACACTTCGGCTGAAGACACAATCGCTTGCCTGCAGCATGTGCTGTCTCTTTTGCCACCCACATTAGGTGGTGATAAACCCAAGGGGTCACATCAACAAGCTCACACTATACCACTGTTTGGACTTTCACCCTAAAACCACATGCTAAATAAATATTTGCTTTTTAAGAGTTAGCTGTCTCATGACTTTTGTTGTAATAAAACAAAGCTGTCTAATACAATTGAATGGCTTTAATAAAAAATCTACACTTTTCCAATGCTTAAATTATTTACAATGATAACATTTTAAAAATGATTTGGGGAGGACAGATGTTCATACACCATATAGAAGGTTTTCTTTCATGCATTTACCACTCATTTAAAAAAATCAATACCTAAAGATTTCAGCTAGTGAGTTATTTTAATCCAACTCAAATCTTGTTGAGGTAGCCATGTTTCACATAGATGGCGCTGCTTCCTGAGACAAGATTGGATTCTTCTGTGAGAAATTCAAGCACACGCTTCTCATGCAGTGTAATCTACATACTGTTCCATGGATTCATGATTTAACACAGAAATATAGCCCTGAGACTAGTCCAAGGAAGCAAAATCAAAATATTGATTTTCCTATGGTTGATATAATATCATAGGCTAGTTAATGAGATATCAATTATCTCTTTATTTGAAGAAATAACACTCTAACAACTAATTTCAAAAACTCCCCTTTCTTTTGTACTAGGAACAAAATTTCTTTAAAAGGGAACATTCTAATTTCTATGTCTCCTAAAATATGTTTCAAACACAGTATGGTAAACTGTTTCACTAACTAGGTTCTGATGCACAGAAATTGTAAGATAGCATATATTATGCTTCCCGGTCAGAGGAATGCAATACATTTATATGAGATATAGAAGTAAGAAAAAAAATGACAGAATAAGAAATGAGAAGTTTAAATCTTTTGACCTAAAGCAGTTTTGTTTTCTGCTTCTCCTTCCTCTTCCTCTTCTTCTTCTTCTTCGTTTGTCTTGGTCTTCTCCTTCTCCTTCTCCTCCTGCTCCCCCTCCTCCTTCTCCTCCTTCTCCTTCTCCTTCTTCTTCGTGTGTGTGTGTGTGTGTGTGTGTGTGTGTGTGTGTGTGTGTGTGTGTGCCTGCACATGCTACTGGGGATGATACCCCATTCATGTTAGGCAAGCACTTTGCCACTGAGCTAAACCTTCAGCACCCAGAGTCATTTAATCACTACACTTTCTTTGTCAGAAAAATGAAGATTACTTTTGTTCCTTATTGTTTTGTGAGAATTTGTATTTTATTCACAAAATATGTTCATGAAATATCTTGTAGGTGACAATAAAATATCATAATACTATCTTCTTTTAAAGCCATTGTTCTGGAATTAACATCAAATTTAAGAAAAAGAAATAAATACATTTTTACATAAACATACTTTTTGCAATATAAAACGAAAGCATTAAAATGTAACATAACAGCTTTAAAACAACTTGTATAGTATCACATAATACATGTTATAAAAATAATATGATACTCTTCCTCAGGTAGCCACAGGAAAAAAAATCAACAGAGACAAATAAGCTAAATGAAATGAAATAAAAATAAAATAGAAAAACTGTTGCTTACTTGCAGAAGCAGCATGAAAGAGCGCACTGGCCTCAGGCTCTGTGGGTGACCCTTTGTGGTCTTTCGGTTCTTGAGCCTTTTTTTCCTCTTGGCTGGATGTCACAGACATTCCCATTGGGTTTTCTCTGCCAACTGAAATTCAGATTGAAAATGGTGCCATCCTTTCAGAATCACTGCCTTCTTCTCAGTGTACTCACCATATATTCAGCTATGCAGGTTTAAGCCTTCCCCTATAGGTTCCATTTCAATATCTACTCCAGTTTTCTTACACTGCATTACACAGTTACCAGAAAATGACTTTTCTTCTTACCAGCAGGCTATGCATGGATGCTCTTCCCATAAAATCTTCACTGATTTGAAAATATAAGCAACAATTTAACATCATGATATAAATCAAATAACTAGGGGACATACTGAGTCTGCAAAAGCTCTGTGGATCTGCAGCAGCCTTCTATCCCATCATAGCAGAATGGAGACAGACATGGGATGCTATGGGGACCTTGAAAACCTACCCAACACTTATAATAGTCTCAGGAGCTTTGCTGAGACTTGACCCAACCCCATCATCCTTGAAATCTTTCTGAGCTCCAGCTTGCCCCTTCTTCAGTGTGGTGGAAGGCATGCAGAATACCAAATACTGGGAGCTTTGGTGAGCCTACCACACACCACCCACGCAGTCAGTGGAGCCTTGTTGACCTATGCCCCAAGCCTCTCCCATTGTTGATAAATACAAGTGAACACTGAGAGCTTCAAAATTGTCAATAATGAAAGCCGGGCATGGTGGCGCATGCCTGTAATCCCAAGCACTCGGGAGGCTGAGGCAGGAGGATTGTTGTGAGTTCGAGACCAGCCTGAGCTAAAAAGTGAGCTTAAGGCCAGCCTGAGCTGCATAGTGAGACCCTGTCTCAAAAAGACAAAACAAAAAAATTGTCAATAATGAAGGAACATAAGTCAAGCTCAGCCCACCCAGAACAAGTACCTAGAAGAACTTGGAAGTCACACATCTGAAATTTCTGAATGGATAGCAGCTGAAGTAAAGAAACCACTCCATTAGGCTAGAGAAAAATCAGATCAGAAATAATGTCTCAGAGGCTGGTGAGATAGCTCTGCAGCCTAAAGCATCTGCTTAGAAAAGCTTAGGCAACCACAGGGACTGCAGTTCAATCCCTAGCACCATATGTTGCACCTGGTACATCACCAGGGCAGGCTGAGCTGGCCAGAAAGAAAAGAAAGAAAGAAAGAAAGAAAGAAAGAAAGAAAGAAAGAAAGAAAGAAAGAAAGAAAGAAGCAAGCCAGCCTCATGTAAAAAGAAATGACAACATTCATGAAAGAATTGCTCAGCACACCTGAAGAAGGCATAGATTTAAAAAAATAGGAAAATGGAAAAATGATAGAAACATTGAACAAACAATACAGGAAAGAATCAGAATGCATGAACTAGATATAAACAAATATTCAGGAAATTAAGTACACCACTGAAAGTAGGCAAAATCACTTGAGTGAAACCAAAGACAGACTTTCAGACTTGAGGACAGCAATGTTATTAATAAACATGAAAGGAAAGAACTTTTAAAAATAACAAGGAACCAGGAAATAACAATTAAGCAACTACCAAATGTTGCAAAGGAAAACAATGTAATACTAATATGTGTGAATTAAACAGAAGAATTCAGCACAAGTGACATAAAAAGACTGTTTGCAGAACTATTAACATAAAATTTCCCCAGCATGAGAAAAGAATCTGGCATACAGTTAAGTGAGACATATAGAACTCCAATTAGCCATAATCAAAATAAATCTACATCTACACACATAATAATCAAGGTTCTAGAAATTCAGCAAAAGAACAGAACAATAAAAGCTGTTAAAGAAAAGAAAAAGATCACCAACAATGGAAAGTCCACCAAAATCACAGCAGATTTCTCAACATAAACCATCAAATAAAGAAGAGCTTGGAGTGAAGTTTTTCAGGTCCTAAAACAAAATAACTGCCAACCTAGGCTAATGTAACCCATAAAACTGTCAAATTCAATGGAGAAGATACTTCCATGACAAACAACAACTGAAGAAAGTCATGACCACCAAACCAACTCTACAAAGAATACTGACTAATATTCTAGAAAGAGAGAGACATGACCACAACTTCAATAATAATAGAAAGGAAACATCAAGGACAGCAAGCAATTAAACAGAGGACAAAAGTAGGAAGCCTATAGCAGGACAATAACATAATACAGATAAGCCAATACATATCAGTTATAACCATCAATGTAAATGACCTCAATTCATCAACCAAAAGACCAGCACGGTGTATCAAGAAACAAAATCCAAAAGCACACTATGTATAAGAAACACACTTAATTCAAAGAAAATTCACAGACTGAGCATCACAGGATAGGAAACAGTACTCCATGAAACATGAACCCAGTGGCTGACAATGTCAACTTCAAACCAAGCATGATTAAAAGAGATAAAGTCACTAAATATTTATTAGCAGAAAACTAGAAGAGGAAGAGATGACAATCATAAAAATATATACACCCAATGTAAGATCACAAACTATGTAAGACAAATTTTGGCAGACATAAAAGCTCAAACAATATCACAGATGTAATGGGGGACTTTAACATCCCACTGTCACAAAGACAGGAAATAACAATTAAGCAGCTACCAAATGATGCAAAGGAAAACAATGTAATACTAATATGTGTGAATAAAACAGAAGAATTCAGCACAAGTGATCAACAAGGCAAAATTCAGCAAAGAAATAATAGAACCAAATCACACTTGTGAAGAAATGGCTATACTAGTCCTTTACAGAGTGTTCTACTCAACAACATCAGAAGACAGATTCTTTTTAACAATGCATGGGATGTTCTCCAAAATACACCATATACTAGTACACAGAGGACACTTAAGTAAGTAACTGCAAAGGAATTGAAATTATCCCATGCACATTATTTGACAATAGTGCGATGAACCTGGAAATCATTGGCAAAAGAAATCACTGAAACTGCATAAGCACATAGAAATTAAATAACACCCTCCTGAACAACCAATGTGTGTCTCAGTTACTTTTCTATCAGTGTTGGGACAAAATACGTGAACCCAAAATTAAGGGAAAAAATGACGATTTAGTTTACAGTTAGTGGAGGTTTCAATCTATATTCAGCTGGCTACAAGAAACAGTGGCATGTAGCCGAGGGCAGCAGATCATGGTGGCAGAAAACAGCCAGAGAAATGGGAGGAGAAGTGGCAACAATGGCATTAGAGAGCAATTTTTTCTCCCTTATCTTGCATTTAGGCTATCTACACCGGGCCTGGTGTAGCACTCACACCCATGATCCCAGCAACACACCCATAATTCCAGTGGCACTCACACCCGTAATCCCAAGACTGGATCATGAATCAATCACAAACTCTAGAAGTCCACCCCATGATTGCATGAGGTTTTGGGGGGACACCTCAATAAAAACTATAATATTCTGCCTTTGCCCCCACAAAGACTCATAAGGAGCCACATGGAGGTCACAATTTGCCACAGATTGCTTCAGATGTTCCACATGGAACTTCAGGACTTAATGTTTGCTCTGCTGGATTTTGGACTTGTATTGGTCCTAATGCTTTGTACTCACCTGTTATTTTTCCCTTTTGGAATTATAATGTTTATCTTGTGCCACTGAATGTTGGAAGTATTTAACTTTTCATTTGTATAGGGGCTCACAGATAAGAGTTTGCCTTAGATCTTGGAAGAAACTTAGGACCCGGACTTTTCAGCAATGCTAAAACTATAGGACTTTGGCAACTTTTATAGATGGACTAAAATGTGTTTTGCAAAAAGGGATCTCCATGAGTCTTTGGGGGTCCAGGGCTGGAATGTTATGGGCTGTGTCTACTTGTCCCCCCCCAAAGCCTTGTGCAGTTATGGGGCAGCTTCTGGAGTTTGTGATTGATTCTTGATCCAATGCTGGGATTGCAGGTGTGAGCGCTATACCCTGGCTATGGGGTGGGTAATTTGCATTACAATGTAAGGAGGGGAGAGAGGGTAGCTAGCTGCCTGAGCTGCTGTCATTCCTTTGCTCTCTGTGGCCACCAGAGAGCCATTGCTTTGTGTCATGCGTCACTCTTTCTTGGAGCCAGTCAAAGATAGACTAAAACTTCCACTAACTGTGAGATAAATAAACCTTCCCTTCCTTAATTTTGGGTGCTGAATATTGTTCCAGAAATGTAAGAAGCGTAACTGAGACAATGGGTCACAGGTGAAATGAAAGAAGAAATTAAACAATATTTACCGTCAAACAAAAATGCAGATAAAACTTATCAGAACCTGCAGGATGCAATGAAAGTTGTCTTAAAAGGAAAATTTATAGTGGTAAATTCTCCCATCTGGAAAGCAGAATGACCCCAAATAAACAATGTTATGTTGCACCTCAAGCTCCTAGAAAAAGAAGAGTAAGTCAAGGTCAAAGAAAGCAAAAAATTATAAAGATTAGAGCAGAAATTAGTGCAACGAAGATGAAGAAAACAATAGAAAGAATTAGTGAATCCAAGAGCTGGTTCTTTGTAATAATAAATAAAATTGATCAATGCCTAGTTAATATCATTTTTAAAAAGGGAAGAAAAAATTCAAATTCAAGAAAGAAAAGAGTGAAATCACTACAGACCCTATAGAAATTCAGAAGATCATCAGTACCTACATCCAAAATCTTGATTCTCATACCATGGAAAACAAAGAAGAAATGGACAGATTCCTAGATACCTAAAAATTACCAAATTAAGTAGATATAAAAATTCTGAATAACCCAATATCAGGGAAGGATAATGAAAATGTTACCAAAAACCTACCAACAAAGTAATGCCCTGGTCCTGATGGATTCACAAATGAATTCTGCAAGAAATTTATAGAAGATCTAATGCCAACTCTTCTCAAACTTCAATGAAACTGAAAGGGAAGCAATTCTCCCATGCTCACTCTGGGAGGCAAGTGTTACTCTGATACCACAACCAAAGGATCCACCCAAAAAAGAGAACTGCAAGCCAATATCCCTAATGAACACAGATACAAAAAAACTTCAATAAAATACTAGCACACAAAATGCAGCAAATCATCAAGAAAATTATACATAATTACCAAGGGGGATTCATCCCAGGAATGTAAGGATGGTTCAATATATGTAAATCCATAAATGTAATACAACACATAAACAGAGCCAAAGATAAAAACCACATGTTTATCTCAATAGATGAAGAAAAAGCTTTTGACAAAGTCCAAAACTCATTTCTGATAAAAAAATGCTATAGAAAACCAGAATAGATTATCTGTACCTCAACCTGATAAAACCATCTATGTCAAGCAAACAGCAAACATCATAGTAAATGGACAAAAACTGAATGCCTTCATTTTAAAATCAGAAATAAGATAAGGATGTCCACTGTTAGCATTCCTATTCAACATAGTGCTTGCCAGATAACAAATTGCCTCTCAGGCCAAGTCAGGTGAAAATGTCTCTGATCTTAATCAATATACTGGAGGATGCTTTCCTCTTGGATTAATAGGAACATGAGGCTTGAATCAATCCAGAGGTAGAAATATTATCCAGAGCAAGAGAGAGAAAAAAAGAAATAATGTTGGAAAGGAAGAAGTGAAGTTATGATTATTTGCAGATGACATGATACTCTACATGAGGATCCCAAAAACTTCACCAGGAGACTTGTATATTTAATAACCAAGTTCAGCAGAATATAAGTCAACACTCAAAGATCAATAGCATTTCTGTACACAAACAACAAACACATCAATAATGAAATTAGGCAAACCATACCTTTCACAATAGCATCTAAAAAAAGGAAATACTAAGAAATTAGCCTAACAAAGGAAGTGAAAGATTTATACAGTGAAAATTACAGTACACTGAGAAAAGAGATTGAAGAAGATATGAGAAAATGGACAAATATTGCTGCTTGTTAATTAGAAGAAGCAACATTGTAAATGGCCACACTCCCAAAATTACTATACAGATTTAATGCAATCCTGATTAAAATACTATCAGTACATCTCACAGACCTAGAGAAAATATCCCAAACTGGATATCTGGAACCAGAAGAGACTATAATAGCAAAAGCAATACTCAGCAACAAACGAAAGACAGGATGCATCACAATCCCTGACTTGAAATTATTCTACAAAGCTACTGTGACAAATATCAGCATGGTACTGGCAAAAACACAGAACTGAGTATTAAGGGAACATACTACAAAATGCAGACACAACTATAAACACATTCAGCCATTTTATCTTTGACAAATGGACCAAACATGTTCACTGGAAAAAAGATAGCTTCTTTAATAAATGGTGCTTGAAAAACTGCCTTTCCACATTTGAAGGCTAAAAATAGACCCATGCCTATCACCATACACAAAACTACAGGAAAAATGGATCAAAGATTTAAATTTCAAAAGTTGAACACTAAATCTTCTGAAGGCGAAAGTAGGTAGAATCACATAGGGGTGGGTAGAGAGTTCATGAACCTAACCCAAACTGCATGGGAAATACTCAAAGAATGATCAACTGGGATCTCATCTTTTTAAAAGTTTCTAGATATCAAAGGAAAACATCAAAAGAGTAAATTAAAATCCATGAACTGGGAAAAAAAAAAAAAAACTATAGCCAACTGTCCCTCACACAAAGGACTTCTATCTAGAACATATAAAGAATTTTTTAAAACCAAGCTCCCCAAATTCAAAGACCCAATTCAAAAAAGAGCATCTGAGATGAGTATATACTGCTCAAAGAAATACAAATGGAAAATAAGTACAAGAAACACAGTATTGCCTCACTAGTGTAAAAACAAGATACAGTACATAAAACCTGAAAGGTACACTAGCTAACCATGAAAGGGCCAGAATCTTTTCAATGGGAAGGAAAAACGGGGCTAAAATAAAGGACAGGAGAGGTAGGGAAGGGGAAGATTTATGTATGTGTATAGAATGGCTTCTATAATTTTACTGCTTATTTCTGCTACAAAGGGAAGCATTTCTTTCCTTCTTTTAAATTTCTTATAACATTTTTGTCCAATTTTGTATGCTTATATCTGGTAATCTGAACAACTAATCTGAAGACACTATTATGCAATACAGCAGCCATTATTGGATTCCTATTGACTTGTTTGGTGAAATTCTATATCATTTCTAATGTTTTTTTCAATAATTTAATTCTTAGATAATAATAAAAAATCAAATAATTTATTCTACTTTTCTCATAAATTCTAAATAAAAATTTCTTTGTTTTTTTGGTAATCTACTATGCTTGAAAAAGGAGATGTATGAAAGTATTCAAATGGGGCATGTATTCTTTACTAGAATATGAGAATAATTCACTTATATTTACTTATGTATCTATAAGTGGAGAAAAATATTAGGAAAAATGCTATTTTCCTTGTGTTGTATGGAGAAATAAGCTTTTTTTTATTTTGTTCAAAAATGAATAAGTCAAGTGTAGTTCAAAAAAGACTCCACTTTATGGTTCATATTTAAGAGTTCTATTTACATTTAGGACTGCAAAGTTTAACTTGTCACTGCCCATTCTTTAGGATCAGATATATGATAGAAATTTATTTTTTAAATGACAGCAATTCAGACTACAAGTATCAGGTTTTTAAAGACCTTATTAGGAACCAAAATTATATATATGCATATATATATATATATAAAATATATATATTAGCAACTACTTCCTAGTACCACAACTGCATGAAACAAGTTAGACGACCTGCCAAATACAAAGACATAAGGACCGCTAGCCTCAGAACAACAGCAAGAGGCACACATTTCCACAGGGAGTGATGACAGAGTGTGCAGCACTGGTATGTGAACAGCTGCCGCTGAGCACAATGCTGTTTACAGCCTCCAAGTATTATGACATATGACTTCAGATAATAATGAACTTTTAAATACTAAATCCTAGAAAACATAGGATTTTTTCCATTTGGTTTATTTGTAATGCAATGCATAAATACTAGAGATTTATGATAATAAAATAATTTTACAGTAGTGAAAGGAACATCAGAAATAAGTAAAAATATATTCCCTGAGAGTATATGAATGCTTGAAGAGAAAAAACAAAGATTCCTAAATATAATTTAGGTTCCATTTGCCTAGGAGTAAATAATATAGAAACCCAGGGTTTATGAGGGAATATAAATTTTCCTCTCACTGCCCTAGTTTTAGGAATACATCAGTGCATAATCTATCACTTTTGGCCTCAACTGGGTTACACCAAAAAGGGGACACATGAACAATGACCTGTGATGCCAAGTGGGTGCCAGCACAGGCTGGTACACAAAGTGCAGAGGGAGCATCACAGAGAAATATGGGCCAGTCCAGAAATGAGAAACTAGCTCAGAAACATCTACACAAGAGGGTCAAGCTAGCAGATCTGAAATGAAGGTGTCTCCTACTTCTGTACCTTCACAGTGTGAGATTCTATCTTGGGTTTTCAAAGCCAATAGTAGGACCTCTTTATACAACACTACAGTAGGAAATTTAGGGCATGGAAGATGTTTTCTGGAATTGTTACCCTAATGTTCTGTCCCCTTGTACAAAGAGCTGCCTAGTTTTCCTCAGTCAGGTGGGTCACTGAGGGCAATCCAAAATGCAAGCACTGACGTGGTTCCTCCAGTCTATGGCTACACCACCCTGAATCGCCCAGTCTCCTCTGAAATGGCTCCTCCAATAATACTCTAGCTAAAGCAACTGTGGCCTGCGTATTCTCTTTGTCTAACTTTCACCATTTAAAAAGGAATGTGATGAAGGTGAAAGATCTGGAATTGTTTAGCTGGAAATATTAACAGAAAAATACGTATCTCACATATAGTTAGATTGAAGTGATTATTTTCTTCAAATAACCTTTAATTATGTCCAACACTTAGGTTGTATCAAGATCTATCAGACTAGAAAGAATTAACTAGCAAAAGTACATTGTTTAAACTGTTATTTAAAAAGTAAAACAAGTGATAAGTCATATAATATCAATTGTAGCATCAAGTTATTGATGCATGCATAATTTAAGTCCATGTGCTCTACACTACCATCTGAAACAAATTTTTTTTCATTTTTCTAAATAAAAATGTTATGCATGTAACCATGTTCTGATGAACTTAATAAGACAGTACATTTTTATAGTATTTGAATAGAAGTTTGGATTTTTTAGATAACACAAAAATAATTTTTACAAACTTTTCAACACAAACTTCCATAAGACATTAGCTTAAAAGAAATTTGTGTTGTAAAAAAAGTGTAACATCTATTCACATCTCAACTGGTGAAAAAAAAAAAAAAACTTTGACAATATTCCACAATCACTCATGATAAAAAAAAAAAAAAAAAAGATTAAAATGCATATAGAAGAACTTTACCACAGGCTCTAAACCCCTAATGACAAACCCACAGTCAGCACCACACTAAAGGAGGAAAGAAAAATACTCCTGCTACTTCTGAAGAAGACAAAGGGGTCCATTCATACAACTTCTCAGCACAGTGCTAAAAAGTTTAGCCCTTGAACTCAGGCAAGAGAAATAAATGGACACAAACAGAAAAGGAAGCAAGTGCACTACATTTATTTGCAAATGACATATCCCTTTATTTACATAGAAGACACAACACACACACACACACACACACACACAGAGTCTGTACCAGAAATTCTTAGAGCTAATAAAACAAATTCAGCAAAGTAGCAGGATATGAGATCAACAAAGATCAATAGTGTCTCCATGCACCAGCAATAAATCCACATAGGAAAACAATACTATCAGAAGAGCTTCAAAAGAATTAAATACATAGAGGTTGACCTGACTGAGGTAAAAGCATCCATAGTGAAAACTATCATACTCTGAAATAAAAGGACGAGTGAATGTGACATTAAAAATGGAAAATACCCCATTCCCAGACAGGTAACATGAATATCATTAAAATGCCCATTTTGCTAAAAGCAATAAACTTAATATAATTCCTATCAATATATAAACAATATTCTTCACAGAATTAGAGAATACCATACCAAAAATTACGTGAAAGCAGAGGAGATACAAAATATTAAAACAATCTGAGCAAAAAGAGCAAGACCAGAGATTTCAAGTTATGCAAGATTTCAAGTTATACTGCAAAGCCATATGATAAAAACAGCTGAGGTACTGGCACAGAAATGAACATGTAGATAAAATGGAATAGAACAGAAGACACAGAAGCAATTCCATATACCTCTACCCACTAACTTTGAAAAAAAAAAAAGGATTAAAAACATAACCTATAGAAAACACAGCCTTTTTAGCAAAGGCTATGGACCATATTCATACAGGAGAGTCACACGAAGCCCCTATCTCTCATGATGTACTAAAATTAAATCCCAATGGATCAAAGAGCCACAAATAAAAAATAGAGGAGTTAAAACTTCCGGAAGGTAAAAAAGTTAAAAAAAAAAAAAAAAACACTTGATGACATAGGGATAAGCAAGGACTTCCTGAATAGAACTCTAGTAGCACAAGAAATAATACCAAGAATCAATAAATGGAATTCTATTAAACTGAAACACATAGCAAAGGAAATGACCAACAGAATGAAGAGAAACTCTATGGCAGTGATAGCCAACCTTTTAGAAATAAATACCAAACTGCAACCCAAAATCCACTTATTTATCACAAAGCTCCAGCATTGCAATTAAACCTGAATATGGAAGGTTTTGTTTGGAAAAAACAAACTCACACATCCACTTGTTTTATCTTAAAAGAAAAACAATGTGTGTATCATAAGCTTGCCACTACCACCCTATAGAGGAAATATTGCCACTAATCTTTCTGATGGATGACTTATATCTATAGTATGTAAAGACTTTAAAAAATCTAAACCTCAGAAAACAACCCAATCAAAACTTAGGGAAATGAAATACCCAGACACTTCTCAAGAGTACAAATGACCCATAAGTAAATGGTCATTTTCTTCAACCATTAGGGAAACACAGATCAAAACAGCTCTCTGAGGCTCTGTCTCACTCCATTCAGGTGGTTTGTCCCTAACAACATGAAAAAACAACAACGGCCACCAATGCTGTGGGGGAAAGTAACCCTTTCATGCCAGTTGGGAGAATGTAAACTAGATCACTATGGAAACTCACTACGAAGACACAACCTAAAAGAAATTCCATTTGACCCAGCCATGTTGCTCTCAGATATTTTCCTCAATGAGCTCCATATTATACTTATGCTCACGGTAGTGTAATTCAAAACAGGTAAATTTTTGAAACAGCCTAGACATCCACCAACAGATGAATGGATAAAGAAATACAGTGCATACATACAATAGAGTAGTATTCTGCCACAAAGGACAACCTGAAAGCCTTCAAAGAAAATGGATGCAACCATAAGATTAAGTGAAATCAGACACAGAAAATTAAATCTTGCAGTGATTTAACTGAAAAACCCATAAAAGATTGATCCTTGGAAAATATCTATATTCAAGTTGAGAACAAAACAGAAAAATCAACACTAAATAATAAAATCTGTCCTGAAAATAAAATAAATATAATTAATTAATTAATTCAAACTTACAGACGACATGATAGGAAACAGAGAATCAGATTTTTTTGCAGATGGGAAAAGAGATCAAAATAATTAAGAATATATATTCCCTCAGAAGAAATGCAACTGTTATGAATCACAAAAATATGCCAATTAAAAAGTCCAGTACCTGACCCATATCTTTAGTTCGGTATCTTTTCGGGTTGTGAATAGTTAGAGTCTCATGATTTATGGACAGGAAGTGGCTCATATCATAAAATGGGACTGGAATCAGAACCACAGGAAGCAATTTTTGTGCATAAGTAACTCGATGTCATAATTACAAAAGTGTTAGCTTATTATGTAGAACAACAGGAATGGATGACCCTAAATAGCTCACTTAGACTCAAGAGACCAGGCCTTCTCATACTTTCTCCTGCATAAGGTTCCTAGTGATGAAAACAAATTCTTAAAAGAGAATATGAAGAGACTTTGCTGCATAAGTAGCTACTAGCCCTGCTAAATGGTAGTGGGATAAATGACTTATAAATTCCTACTACACAACAATTAAAGCAAATCCTTATAAAATTATATATGAAAAAATCAAGTCATAAAAAAGTGATGTATCTAGAGGGATCAAAATAGGTGATGGGATGCCAATTTTGCCTTCTAGCGCAACTTTATTTAAACTGTAAAAGACACACTGTGAGAGACACACACTCTTCCTTTCCTTAACAGTGGCACTTACTGAGTCCCAGGCGCTCTTCTGAGCACCATGCATGTGCTAACTCTTATAATTCTCTGACTGCCACTCTTGATCCTCTGTTTACAGAGCAGTGGTTTGTATTCCTCAAGATGCAAAAAGACACAGCTGGCAAGAGGCTGGACCAGGGATTGGACACCAACAGCGTGGTTCTCAGAACCTATGGGCTAAAACTGCACCCTAGTCCCTCCAGCCATACTTACTTCCAGGCTTCTCACTCACTCTGCTGAGTGATCTATTCTGCCAGTCTGCCCTGTCCCAGGCAGGATAGAGCAGTGCCACTGCTACACAGTCACGATCCGGGCCAGACCAACACAGCGCAATGCTCATCTAAGGGGCTTCCGAAAGGCCAGGGCTTCTCAGTCAGGGTGTGCACTTGGGGATCTCAGGTGCCTTCTCCACAGGCAAGTACCCAGGTGTCTCTTGCAGTGCACTCTTCCTGTCTTTTCATACCGCTATTTCTTCCCTATCCAAGTCCCCTTGTCACTAGTAGCACCTCACAACTTCTACTACACTTTCCAAAGACCTACAAAGAAAAGTTTATGCCATAAAGCAACAACAAAAACACCAAAGCGTTGGAGATCTCCCCCAACCCTGTTCAAATACAAACAATTCAAACCTCACAAAAATCTCAAGGAAAACTTTTGTAGAGCAGATTCAGTCTATTCTAACACTCTTACTGCAAGACTTCAAAATTATAAAAATGATTTAGAGAATGATAGTTCTCTAAATAAGCATTCAGTCATTCTTCACAAAGCTATATATCAGAGTTCCAGTCATCGATCCTTTTGAAAGGCTGAAAGCAGAGCATGTGCTTCCTCCCACGTCAAGTGAGAACCAAAAGCCCGTGTGCGCTGCTTGCTCGCATGCTTGCTTACAGTTTCACAAAATTCATGGACTCAGGAGAGAGTTCTTGGTGGAATGCAATGCTATTTACAGAAGATGAAGCTGGAGGTGGGAAGTTACTAAACTGGAGGAGCACACTACTAACATAAAAATAAAACCAAACATGAGATCTCATGCATTTTATTCTACACCATTCATTCATTCATTCAACAAATGTGCCTCATGAGAGCCGGGGATGTAGCTGAGCAGCAGGGTGCCTGCCTTGTAAGTGTGAGGTCCTGAGTTTGATTCCCAGTACAAAAATAGAAGAAGAAAATAAATGCACCCCATGTCCCTATTCTGCATAGGTGCTGTACCTCGCCCTGACAAATAGTGCTGTCTGATATTCAGTGGTTGGAGGAACTACAACAACTAATGCCAGAACACAAAAACAAAGAAGGAACAAAAAGTTTAGAGGGAAGTGCAAACTTCTTTTTTTCTTTCTGATCTGGCAACAAATGCAGCATTTCCTGGAAAAATGAGTGTAAAAGGTAAAGCAAATGCCCACACAAAACAGAATTTTCATGGGTGTTATCCAACATGGCAGTCCAGCTTTCATGCTGGATCTGTTCTACACACTGCTTCCGCAAAAGTGCTCAGGATCTAACGGTTAGAGTCAAAATAAGTTTCTTGGAGAAACCATGGCAGCTTCTCCCCTTGGCGCACTTCTCTACAGGCACTGGCCCAGGTAGGAAGGATATGAATGTACTGTGGAAGCCAAGGATCGGTTTGACGTGCACATAGGGATTTCTTTAATGCTCGGGTTCTCTTCTCATAAAAAATGGAAAGCAATACTTAGAAACTGTATTTTGAAAAAATGTTGCTATTTCCACACCCTTGCCTAGAATTCTTAGACTTCAGAATACTCCAACAAAAATTCTAAAGCAATGTGTTCTGTATTCTTGCCCTTGCTAAAACAGGAAGTTTTCTCTAAAAAAATAGGGACGAAAATACAAAGTATTCACATTCCAATAATAGAACTAAATTTAGAGCTTGTGAAGAGTGACTTTATTTCTATTGATTCTAGGGTAACAAATGAGGCTTCTTACTATCTTTGTCTTATTTTTCTTCTTCTTATCGCCCTGTTGAATTATCACTATCTCATGGTCTCCTCTTTGCTTTTGTTCCCTCCTTGTAACTGACCGTATCTCCCTGTGCTCATCCACACTCCACTGCTCCTGCTGGCTGCTTCGCACTGCTCTCCTGCCCCACCACACACGCTTCTGGGCACATACAAGGAGTCTGCCTCCTCCAAAGCTCCAGAGGCAGATGGCAGGCCCACTCTGCTGAGTGGGAGTACTGCTCTGTGCCAGCCTGTGGGAAAACAGGGCGAGGAGGCTGGTGGTTTGGGTGGCAATAAAAATACATAATAAGTCAAGCTTATTATGTTCTAGATTTAATCTTATGTATATTATATACATGCATAAATATAGTTGGACTCTCAGAAGGGAGCCGAGAGTCAAACTAAGAGAATTTTGTTTAAGCCAAAGCTCACAAAATAGCATAAGGCAAAAATAAAACAGTGAACAAAACTCTGAGATGATTTAAAGACACAGTTGTGCTACCTCATTAACCTTGTGGACAAGCAAATGTATTTTAAGCTTACAATGTTTATAGTCTTCATACTTCAATTTTCTAGGTAACTCAAAGTTAGATACAAGAGAAACCAGTTTAAAAATATTCATATTTCTGTCCTATCCTTGGGCTTTTTTCCCCAATTTCTTAGTGCTCCAAAACAAGGAAAATGGACTGCAAGACTGAGTTCATTTATTGCAGCTGGCTATCTTTGTCCTTTCTGGTTTCCCCATATCTCCTCCTTCCACCTAATTTGCTTGAGTCCAAGGGTCTTGTTTTACTGCACTTTAAGTATACACTAGTCAGTAGCAGCTGCAAGGTAGGGCATGACTTCAGAAATATCCCCCCTGCAGGATAATTATAGGGAAATATAATGCATAAAGCTTATGTTATTTAAGTCAACAAAAATTGTAACAGAGTCACACTGACCCAGCTCTGAGAACTTTCATTACTGCATGAAATTCACTACTGTGCTAAGCTTGACATATGAGTTTTAACTCTGTCCTGCCACATGCACAGGAATATCTTCAAGAATAATTTACATTTGAAGGACACTTATCTGAGCACAAGAGGAGAATGTGCTCAAATCCCAATATAAATGGATAGAAGAGGAAAGCTTTCATTTATTATTTCAAATAATTTTGGTAATTCAGACAAACATAATCAAATTTTCTATTCTAAACAGTGACATATCAACATGGCATATCCAGGTCCAATATTTTTGTCCCAGAGGAAGTGAACTTAAGTAGGACAGCTGAGTGTCATTGGATTTGGAGACTACTTCTCTGTCCAATGCTTTCTAAAACTGTAAGATTACTTGCAAAAAGGTGTCTTATGAAAGATTAAGAAAACTTTGTTTAAACCAAAATCCATGAAACCACAGGCATCTTATTTTAAGAAAATATTAATTTGCATTTATACTTATCTTTCCTTAATATGTTGCTCTGCATACAGCTGGAGGCACATGACTTAAGCACTCTTCTTATTCTTATTAGTGTATTATTATTCAGTGTCTCTGAAGACTGTCCACAAGAGTCTTCTGCACCTTGTTTTTATTATTTATGAGCTTGGACTTTTTTTCCAAATTCTACTATTTTTAATCCACTCATTATTTTTATCACCATGCTCTTTTTTTCTGAGAGTGTTAAAAATTAATAGCAATGGAAAATGGTGGAACAGAAGCCAATAGCAGATCACAGCCTCTCTAGGACCTAGAATTCAAATACCTGGAAAGCCACAAGTTAGCAAGTACAAAGAGAACATGAGCTCCAGGAACCAGGAAAGGCTGATGGGGAAGTGAAAGTCCTAGAGAAACAGAATGAGGTGAAGAACACGAAGTGTGGAGCACAAAGCCCTGCTCCTGGGGTGGGGAAGGAAGCCTGACTCCAAAAACACAAGAGAAAGCTGGGGAGGACCAGCAGCCTCAAGGATAACCACAGTGAAGCTCCAGGCAAACACATGGTCACAAGTTGCAATTAGAAAGTGGGATTTTATTCTGAAAGTGACTACTTTTGCATGGCAGGGTAGCACTGGAAAATAAACTTCATGTAGCACTCTGCACATTTAGGAGTGGCATGAGCAGAGCCACCTTGACCAGGGCTGTTACTGAGACGTGCACCACGGTCCTGGGGTCTCTTATCACCGTGACTAGGTGAAACACGGTCACAAAATACTGCTGTGCAGAAGTTAAGGCCCAGTTGCTGGCTTCTGAGAACTTTAAGGAAAAGACAACTCGAGCTGCGCAGAGTGCAGGCCATGGAGAACACAGTAGTCCTGCCCTCTGCTGAGAGAAGACAGGCAGCGGGAGGCTTTGCACAAATCAGGTGTGAAGCACCTGGATCACTGGCTCCCTGTGCTATCTCCTTCCCGTATGGAACTCAGAGTGTGTTTGGTTTTCTCATCCACTACATGAAGAGAGGCACACCACTGTTTAGACATCTGCCACAGCCCTACTATACAGACTGAGGGGTCTCTGCAGCAGGGAGGGCATCTCGCAAGCCTAAACCACAAGCTGCAAAGTTACTGGGGGACACCAGAGGCTCCAGGGCACAAAACAAACATGAAAAGCCTCAGGAAAGAAAACAGGCCCACATTGGGTGAGGTGCTAAGAAAAGCTTCCCTGCAGGAAAGGCGAAGCAAGGCAGCATTCCCCCAGTGACAGGGCGTGTGGAAATAGCAGGCCCCAGTGCTTGCAATGCACTGTCAGGGTCTGTGGAAAGAAGGCCCCAACACCTTATTCAGTTTTAGGTGGGCTTTTTCTAGAGGTGGCTGAACCTAGAGTGTGTGACAAACTGGTGGTGTAATGCTGGGATTAAGGTTGGATATGCTGGATCAGCCACCATTGCACTGGCGCTGCCCTAATCCAGCATCCCAGATAGAATACAAAAGAGGCAGAAAGACGATGTTATTAAGGCCCAGCTGTTGCTTTTGCTGCCTTCCACTGCCACAAACAGGTGCTCTCTGCCCTGTGCCACCCAGCCATAGACCCAGCCAGCTGTAGACTGAAACCTCTACAAGTTGTGAGCTAAATAAAACCTTCCCCTCTGACTTCGGTGGTCTGTTAATTTGTCTCAGCAATGAGAAAAGAAACTAAGACACTGTTCTTCCTCCACATCTAGTGGGTTCTGATGTTACAGGTCCTGGAAAAAAATTACCCACACAAACACCTCAGGAGAGACAAACTTTTTGGGTGTTTTGTTTTGTATTTTAGGGAAGGGTCTACAGGGTGTTCAGGGTCTCACTACTAGATTGGATAGTGATATGCCTGTTTACAGCCTCCCAAGAGCTGGAACCATAGGCACGTGCTACCGCACCCAGTCTCAATTGCCAGCTCACCACATCCTGGGAAGCAGGGCCAGCACCGCAGGCCTGGGGATCGAACCCCAGGCCCCTCCACCTCCTTGGAGGTGCTTTTATCAGCTGAGCTATTTGGCTGGCCCTAGACAAAATTTTTGGACTGCTGTCTTTTTTATTGTTTCATAGGTTCATTTTGGTTTTTCTTCTTTCTTTGCTTTTTAGGTGTTTTTGTGTTATTTACTTAGTTCTATTTAGTTGTTAATTGGATTTTTCTTCTTTACTCTTCTTTGTCTTTCCTATCTTTATATCTTGAATTTTATTTCTCTCATTTTTCTCTTTCTTCACCCCCATCAAATTTTTACTTTTCTTTTTTTTTCATTATTATTGTTACTTGATGAATAAGTTTATCTGAAAAATCTTCATATAAATTTGGTTTAACTCCCAGCAGAATGCTCCTGAGCTCTGAGAAAGCTTGCCTTCTTTTGAGCTACCTGAACTTTCTTCTGGGTAAGGGATATTTTGGGACAATACCACCTCTTGTTTTTAACTTCTCTCTTTAGCTTCTTTTCATAGACTAGATTCTCTCATATGGCAGCATGAGCTTTCTTATACATCTCCTCCATTATGTCTGGAGTTACACTGTTCTTTATGTACTGAGAGAACTGTTTCTTGTAAGCATCTTCATCTTCTTCCATTAGGTAACGCATATAGTCTGCAACATTCTGACCCAGGGTGTGCTTCCGATGTACTTCTGCATTGAACTTCTTGCTTTCAGAATAACAACCAGAGAATCTTTTGGCACCATGAGGGATAAGGAAGCCTCCATCCACAGCACCCTTTAGGGCTCCAAAAACTTTATTGCCAGTTGTAGTTCTGGCAAAGCCTGTATCCAAATAGCAGGTGAAGACACCAGGTTTCCACATTGTATTCATCTCCAGTCACCTCCACCTGGTCTTCATAGATCTTACCCATTCCAAACCTACTGAGAAGCCTGCGGGCCAGCAGCAGGCAAGTACAATACTCTGCAGCATAGTTTGTTAGGCCAGCTTTCATGACATATTATGGTAGTTCACGTGCATATGCCACACAGACTATTGTTATCACCTTCAATATGGGCATAAGCAATCTGAAAAATGGTATCTCTGTTACACGAACTATCATCCTGTATTGGTGTGTTGTACTTATTTTTTGTCCTAGCATAGTAATCAGTTTTGCCCTCTCATCTTCTAAACTTCACTTGGTATCTCTTAAAGCAGGCCTTATTCTTGACAATCTTAATAAAATCCATACTGTGTAATATAGACCCACATTCTCAGCCCTACACAGACCTGCAGGCCCAGAAGCACCACTGGGGGAAAAAGAATTTTTACTAATCTTAATCCTTATTAATTTTTAACCTTTTTTTCTATAATATTATTGCTGATTTCTTCTCTATTTTTCATCACAGTTGTTTTTTCATTTCATTTCAATTTTTTTCTTTTTTGAAACACAGTCTCACTATGAAGTTCAGTCTGGCCTTGAGCTCACTTTGTAGCCCAGGCTGGTCTTGAATTTGCAGTGATTCTCCTGCTATAGCCTCCCCGGTGCTGGATTACAGATGTACGCACCATGCCTGGTGATGTACTGTATGTCAATATCTGACTTGGCTTTGTGTCACTGCCATTGCTGTGTTTTGCTTTTTAGTCTCTGATTGGGATTGGACACCAAGATCCTCCTCAGAGAAGAAGAGAAGAACTCCACTCCAACAGATGCACAAGTTTTAGTAGAGAAACATGAGAAGTAAGAAAATAAGGCAACATGACTCCTCCAACATGCCAGTAACTAAACACAACATATCAAAGTTAAGGAAATGTCAAATAATTTAAAAGACTTGTTTTCACAATTATTAATGACTTCAAGTGGGATACAAACAAATAGCCAAACGAATTTTAAAAGATACTGCAGGATATGAAGGAGCAATTCTACAAAAATTTAAAAATTCTGAAAAAGCACAAATCAGAAATCTTGGAAATTCAAATCAAAATAAGTCAAATCAAAAACTCAGTGCAAAGCCTCACCAATAGACAGACTCTAACAGATGTCAGAATTTCAGGGATTAAAGATAAGACAGAAAATCATACATAGTGATAAAGAAAAAACAATTATGAGCCAAATATTCAATTCTGAGACACAAGCAAAAGACCAAACTCAGGGCTGGCGAAATAGCTCAGTAGACTAAGCACCTGCTTAGGCAAGTACAGGGACCAGGGTTTGATTGCTGGCCCTGTATGCTGTACTAACCCTGCCTTTAGGTGAACCAGGCCAGCCACCAAGTCCAGGTGTGCTGGCGCATGTCTGTAATTCCAGTATTGGGGAAGATCGCTATGAGTCTGAGCTGCATAGTAAGACCCAATACCAAATACATAAAATTTGAAATAAATAAATAAACTTATGAGCCTTTAACATTGAAAAAGATGTCAAAGTTCAGGTTAATGACATAGAAAACCTTTTTAATGAAAAAATAACAGACAATTTTTGCAATCTTGAGAAAGTTACAGATATTCAGATAGAGCAGACACTCAGAACCTCGAATTGGCACAGCCTGGAAAGAACTGCCCCATGTCACAATGTTCTTATCATGTCTGGAGCAACAAGGAAACAGTATGGAAAGCAAGAAAGAAATATCAAGTCATTTATAAAGACAAACCTATTAAAAATTTTCAGACTTTTCTGCAGAAACCATTAAGGCCAGAAGGGCATGAAATAATGTATTTTAAACCCTGAAAAAACTACCAACCCAGATTATTGTATCTAGGAAAACTATCGTTCAAGGTTGATGGTGAAATAAAGACCTTCCAAGATAAGCATAAACTAAAAAAGCCCACAACCATTAAGGCAGTGCTGCAGAAGATGTGCACAGAAGAGGAAGACTAGATACTCCATTGAGAATTAGGGGGGAAATCGAACATCAAAAAAGCAACAAAACTAAAAGAATTTGTATGCATCTTTCTATAGCTCTGAATGTGTAATGATCTCAGTTCTCTAACTACAAGACACAGGCTGGAAGACTGGATTTTAATGAAGTCCCAACTCCTTGCTGCCTGCAAGAAATACACATTGCTCATGAAGACATACAGAGGCTGACACACTCCATATAAATATAACACAACAGCATTCATGGTAGGTCAGCTCGTAACCAAGAAGGCAGACTTAAAGGCAAAATTAGATGAGATAAAGAAGGCCATGACATATTGGTAAAGGGAGCGACCCACTAAGAAGATACAACAGTTATTCCATACCTATATTCAAACATCAATAAGCCCAACACATACCTCATCCTCTCAGAATATATGAAAATATCCTTAAACAAAATTTAAATAGAACATATATATGAATGCTCAATTGTAAAAATTATAAAAGGTCAAAATAGCAAAAACTCTTTCTAACATTAATCAAAGTTGAACCAAGTGGTCTTTATTATGCTTTTCTTCTACTACTTTGGAGTTATTACTAACAAAAGGCTAACAGAGATTTCTCTTAGTAAAAAACTGTGATGAGATTATTGGTCACTATTCACAAACCATCACTAAGCAAACACGATTCAAACAATTTCACAGTAAACATACATTGAACAACTTGTGGGTAGAAGCAAACCCTCTCATCCATGGTGTAAATGACTGGCTTTGCTCGTCCATCGGGTTGAAGTCCAACAAACAACCCTGGGCTCCTCACTGATTCCAGGCTTACAGATGCATTTTCCAGGTTCTTCTTAATTTTGAAATGACAGTCAGTATCTCCAGTGCCCTAAAATAAATTCAGCATTATTTCATAAGTGGTAGCAAACACTGAAGGATGGAATCAAAATCATTCTCTTCCCTAGAATGTGACTTTGTTTCATTTTCAGATTGTCTTGGTATATATGGAATATTTTTGAAATCACTACATCTTCTTCCATAACACAAAGAAAAAACAGAGCTCATGGGATGGGCTGAGTCTAGGCCATATTCTCTAAGAAAAGTACTCTGAACCACAAGGGGGATTCAACTACATAGTGTGAGTATACTAGATTTCATTTCAGCATTGCTCACCTCTATAAGTGAACCCACAGCATTAAAATCTGAAATATTGCTTTCAGAAATATAGTTGTGCATGGCATGATGCTGGGAATATGTCCTGAGAAATGTACCATCAGATTATTTTGTCATTGACACATCATAGCATGCACCTACACAAACTTACATGTATAGTATAACACACCTAGGGTGTGTGCGTGTGTGTGCGTGTGTGTGTGTGTGTGTGTGTGTCCTATCAGTCCACTGCTCCTAGGATCATGATGAATAAAGCAACATAAAATTAAACCAAGTGCAAGAAAAAGATGCATACAAAATACACAGTAAATATAAGATGGCATAATACCTCATTCTGTTTTGTACTACATGAGCTGAAACAGACTCATAGTGATCCTCCTGTTTCAGCCTCCCAGCACTGGAATTAAAAACATTTTTATTTATTTGCTGTTATTGTTGTTAATACAGGGTCTCGCTATGCAGCTCAGACTCGTAGTGATCCTCCAGACTTGGCCGCCCCAGCACTTGGATTACAGCTGTGCGCCACCACTCCCGGCTTCAGTGGCCAACACAGCACACCTGGGATTACGGGGCCAGTGCACATATAGCACCATGTATCAAACCTGAGCCCTTGTGCTTACCAAGCTTAGACCACTGATCACCAGCCTGCTGTCTCCCTTTCTTAAGGTATTATTGAACATTAGAAAACATTTCACTACTCTTTGCTTTGAAAGTTTTCTTGTATGATTTCAAAGTTCTAAAAAAATGAGTTTTGTGAGAATTAAAGTTTTCTTTAGGAAGTATCACTTGTAACAGAAAACTGTGGTCTGCCTTCAGTCAAACATGAGTTTGCTATAAGAAGCAAGTGTTTGTCTTCTCTTGCTCCTCTGTCTTTTATAAATATGAATATTTTCTATCTTCTGTTCTTGTTATGTTACAATTAAGACTCTGGCCTTGATCTGTGTGTGACCACCACAGAGAATAACATACAAGTACATGTAATGGAAACACAGTGCAAGACAGTAGTTGTGGGCTCCAGAGTTTGGAGAATGTGGAACAAAAGTACCAAATGTAGGAGGATGGGACGGGGCCTCCTTGAGAAAGCATAGTGCGTGTTCAGTGGCACCAAACTGAGCAGAGGAAGCCAGACAGGGTGGAAGAGGGATCCACAAGCAGCATAACACATGAACAAAGGCAGAGCAACAGGCAACCTGCTTATCTTATCATTTATATCTTAATGTCATCTTAGACCTTCATTCACACACAGGCAGGGCTCTGGTCCAAAGGGGGTTGCAGAGCCTGGCCTGGAAGGGAGCATGGCCCTCTCCAGCAACTTCATCGTGCATTGCTCTTGCTCTCAGCTCTACAAAGCCTCTGCCATGTCCTACTCACCTGGAAGCCACAGGACTATGGGCTGAAACTCCAGAAACTGTGAGCCAAAATAACCCTTGCATTCTTCAAGCACGAGCGCCAGGTGCTTTGTCTCAGTGTGGAGAAAAGAAGCTGAGGCACCAGCACGTAGGTAGACAAGCTTCTGGAGGTTGTCAAAGCCAGGGAGGAGGGAAGCACAAGCCATAGGTGTGGTATGTGCCATACAGGGAGGGGCTCGGCCTTAGAGCATGTGAGACCCTGAAGGGTTGATGGACAGATCTCAAACTACCTTCACAAGCACTCCATAAGTGCTCCTCTGAAAACTCTCCACAAGGAAAGGTATCATGTAACCAGTTTTCTAGTAACTGCAAATGGTGCACAACGTCAGTACTCCCACTTCTCAAGCATATGGTCTTAGAGCTCCTTTTTGGATTTTAGTTTTTAAATAGTTTTGGATTTTCAGATAAATTGAGAAGACGGTACAGTTTTATATACACACAGCCACTTTCTCCAACTATTCATATCATGCATTAGTATAATATACTTGTTACAATGAATGAGCCAATTAATACATTGTTATTAACTAGTATTCTATTCATATTTCCTTATTTTTTTACCTAGTGCTCCTTTTCTGTCAGGCTCCTGTCTGTGATGCCACCTGATGCTATTAATGTCTCTTAGGCTTCTCCTGGCCATGAAGGTTTCTCAGATGCTCCTTTTTGTTTTAATGACCATCACAGTTTTCAAGATTAAAAGTGAACAAAACCTTGAGTATCCCAACCCATGAACATGGTCCAACTACTTAGATTTTTTTTCATTTCTTCAACTAATATCATAGTTTTCTACATATCTAACCCTATTTGTTTAGATTCTTAGCCTTTTTGTACTAATGCAATTGGCTGTGTTTTCCACATTAAAGTGGCTATTTTATTTTTATTAGTACATTTATACAACGCATAATCTTTGCTTTCTGTGTACATAACATATCTCAATTCCCTTTTTCATCCTGCTCCCCTCGCCCCCCCAACCCTTGCTCCTCCTCCCCCCATCTGGGAAAGGCCTGTCTCTGCTCCCTCTTATCTTTCTCTTACTCTGTTCTTTATTTATATTTTGGGTTTCTCATATAAAAGAAACTACAATATCTGAGCTTGTGTGTCTGATTTATTTTGCTTGTGTTTCTAACTTGAAATGCCAGGTGTTCATTGTTAGTCTATGGAAAAGACAACTGAATTTGTGGGTTAACCTGTGCGTTGTATCCCTGTGTAGCCACTCATTCCTTCTCGGGTTTTCAGCTGACTGTGATTTTCTACATACTCAGTCATGTTATATGTCAACAAAGGCCATCCAGAAACTGTTGCACATGACTATCATTCCCTCAGGAGGCTGAGGCAGGAGGACTGCCATGAATTCAAGACCAGCTTGGACTCATTAGTGAGTTCAAGGGCAGCCTGAACTACATTGTGAGATGGAGTCTTGAAAAAAAAATTCTACGATTCTGTCTTTGTTAATTCCAGACTTCAGGTATCCTGGCCGCTTGGGCTCCAGCGGGCCACATTAATGAAGCAGCTATCTGGTGAGTCTGACATGGCTGCCGGGGACACACTGCACCGGTCCTTCCCCACGTTCCCCACATTCCAGGCCGGCAGGAAGGGAGAAGACACTACGTCGGGCAGGTGCCCTGAATAACCGCTGGCAGGAGGAGTTCTCCCACCTGAAGCGTCTTACCACGGGGCTTCCCGGCAACCCTTATAACCTGGCGGGGTCGGCCATGGCTGCATACCTGTACCGTTGCGCAGGCGCCATGCTTGGCACTAGCATCGCTGCCCACCTACCCGGCATACAGTCGGAGGACTTCGGCAAATCTCCGGTACCTGTCATTCCCTGCAACTCATTGTCGCATGAGGACTACGCGGCCACCACCATGTCCTCGGCATCAGCCTCGTCCTCCCCCACAAGCAGCGTCCCTGCCAGCGCGCCCTGCGCCAGCAGCGTCAGCCACCCCATGCACGCCGGGGACCACCCGGGCCTGGCCCCAGGCAGCGCTGGCAGGGGGCTGCTGCCCTACCTGGAGTCGGTGCCCCCTCCCACGGCGGGTACCAACAGCGTGAGGCCGTCGGATGACTTGCTAGCCCAGCTCCTGTGGCCCGAGTTGGACTCGATGTACATTCCGCCGAAGGAGCTATGGCCAGGTGGCGGGCTGCCTCCCATGGCGGGTACCAACAGCGTGAGGCCGTTGGATGACTTGCTGGCCCAGCTCCTGTGGCCCGAGTTGGACTCGGTGTACATTCCGCCGAAGGAGCTGTGGCCAGGCGGTGGGCTGATGGGCAGCTTGGAGCGGAAGGTGTCGCTGAGCGCCCCGGGAAGTGAGTGTGGCAGTCCGTGGGTCGTCGGTGTCAGCGAAGACAGCCCCTACGGCCGGCCCCCGGAGGCCCACCCGGGCGCTGGGCTGCCGCTCAGCAACTGGTGCTGGCCCAGTGCACAGGACGTCCCCCTTGGGTGGCAGCGCCCCAACAAGACTAACCCGACCCTGGGTCCCGAGGAACTGCTGGGCACCGGTGATTATTACCCTGCACTACCGTTTTCCCCTGGCTTTCCTCCCCATCCGGCACCCAACTACTCACCCTTGCTGCAGGACCAAATGCAGCCGCAAGTCTCACCGATTCACTACCAAGAGCTCCTGCCACCTGGTTCCTGCCAGCCAGAAGAGCTCAAGCCCAAGAGGGGAAGGTCGTGGCCCTGGAAAAGGACGGCCACCTACCCTTGTCATTACACCGCCTGCGGCAAAACCTATACAAAGAGCTCTCATCTCAAGGCACACCTGCGAACCCACACAGGTGAAAAACCGTACCACTGTAACTGGGACGGCTGTGGGTGGAAGTTCACCCACTCTGATAAACTGACCAGGCACTACTGCAAGCACACGGGGCACCGGCCCTTCCAGTGCCAGAAGTGCGACCAAGCATTTTCCAGGTCGGACCACCTCACCTTGCACATGAAGAAGCACTTTTAGACCCCAGAGTGACACTACCCGAACTGCCCGGAAAGAGTGTTTTCTTTTCCAAAATCTTTTTATACTGTCTCCCCACAAGTCAGCCTGTGTGTGAATAATCAGGAGAAAGGAGTAACCTACGGGGGTGGGGGAGGAATCAAAGAACACTTGAGTTCTGTGACTAGAACTTCTGTCATTCCAGTTCTAAATCTGACTTGAATATGCCTGGACTTACAAAACACATGGGAGAGACTGGAAGTTGTGGATATCAGGATATAAATCAGATTCAAGTGTGGAGAGGGTGGGAAGATTTTCTTTGTTTCAATGTAATATAAGTATAAAGATCACCTTGTATTTCCTTGCCTTCTAAAAGCATGTTATAAGAGGAAGAAATTCAGGTATTGAAAACATTTTAATCACCTACGTGATGGTGATTGGTAAGTCTTGGTTCTTTCGTATTTTAGGGAAGAGTCTACTGGGTGTTCAGGGCCTCAGTACTAGTTCGGACTTGCAGTGATCACCTGTTCACAGCCTCCCAAGAGCTGGGAAGAGTCTTGCTTCTAAAGGTCCAAGTGAAGATGCCACAGTTCTTCTCAGACTGCTGCATATTTTGACAAGGAAAATCTGTTTTTGCCTTCTAGTCTACAGTCATGACCTAAGCCAGGTAAACATATATAGTTTACTTCTGTAATGTGTTTATGCAGTCTGTTATGCACTGTGGTTTCAGACATGCAAGAATTTGTAGAATGGATTAATCCCAAGTATGCCTTAAACAGGACAAATGTGTTTTTTCTATATAGTTCCTTGCCTCCATAAATAAGTAATACAAGTTTAAGCAAACTTCTATTGTATATATTTGCAAACTATGAAGTAAATGAACATTTTGTGAAGTTTGTATTTTGCATACTCAAGGTGAGAAATAAGTTTTAAATAAACCTATTAAATTTTATCTCAAAAATAAATGTTTCAGGCTGGGCATGGTGGTGCGTACCTGTGGACCCAGCACTTGGGAGGCTAAGGCAGGAGATTGAGTTCGAGACTAGCCTGGGCTACAAAAGTGAGCTTAAAGCCGGCCTGAACTGCATAGTGAGACCCTGTCTCAAAAAGACCAAAAACAACAACAAAAGTAATGTTTCTCAGGACTTGAAAAAATCTTTACTAACCGGTTGGGTGGGGTGGTGGTGGTGGCACACACCTATAATCTTAGCTCAGGAGGTTGAGGCTGGAAGACCAATTTGAGTTCAAGGCCAGCCTGAAGTGCATAGTAAGACCTTGTCACACATGCAAGACAACAGATGCATAGCCAAATGAGTTTATTTCACGGTTGGCTCAGTATATGGTGCCAGGGATTAAACTGCAGTCCCTGCACTTTCATATGCTTGCCTAAGCAGGCACTTTAGACCAACAAGCTATCTCACTGACCCCCAAGTGAATTTAGATAGGTGACTGTTGTTTACTTAGCATTTACTCTAGAAGAATAAGCTAAGTCTCTGGTTGTCCTGATAACTTTTGGCAGAGCCGGGGATTAAACTCAGGTCCTTCCACTTGCCAGGGAAGCCCTTATTCTACTGAGCCATCTCCCCAGCCCCTGGTAACTTGATTTTATTTATTTATTTATTTTTTTATTTTTTTTTTTTTTTTTTTTTTTTTTTTTTTTTTTTTTTTTTTTTTTTTTTTTTTTTTTTTTTTTTTTTTTTTTTTTTTTTTTGTCTTTTTGGGACAGGGTCTCACTATGTAGTTCAGGCTGGCCTTGGGTTCACTTTGTAGCTCAGGCTGGTCTCAAACTCACAACAATCCTCCTCCTCAGCCTCCCGAGTGCTGGTATTGCAGGCATGTGCCACCATGCCTGGCTAACTTCTTAGTTTTAACCTGTAATTGGTAACTAATAGCTCATAGCTTCCCAAAAATGCCTTTGTTTGCATTGCAAGGGAAAGGGATAGCTCAGTGGTACAGCACCTGCCAGGCAAGCACAAGATCGTGAGATCAATTTCCAGTACAAAAATTCATAAATGTGATTTTCAATTTCACTATTAGACCCTGAAATAACTAAGACAAATGGTATGAGTTCAGTGCACCAGAAGGATCAGAAAACCCTCTCTCAGAATCTGAATTTTTTCTGGGGTTTTACACAAAGAACTTCTCAAAGCAGGGGGATACTGAGAAAATGCAGAATCTGGGCTGGACTTGGGAATCCCATTAAGGACTTCTGCAAGGGAGACATTATGTTAACTTAGAGCTATTTTATCTCCCCGAAGACCTTCTCACTAATGAGATCCCTGCAGCTAGTCTTTATCTGACTGAGGTTGGAGCCTGGTGACCTGTTATGGTTTGCGTCTAGTTGTCCCCCCAAAGCCTCATACAGTCATGAGCTTCTGGAGTTCCTGATTGATTACTGTGGGTGTGGATGGATGCTGCACCTGCCCTGGGGCAGGTAATTTGCATTATAATGTAAGGTGGGAGAAGAAGGTAGGTGCTTGAGATGCTGCTACCTCTCCGTTGTGCTTTTGCTCTTTGTGGCCAGCCATGAAAGCTTTCTGCTATGTGCTGCTCTGCCTTGGACCCAGCTGAATATGAACTATAACCTCCAGTAACTGTGTGCTAAATAAACCTTTCCTTCCTTAAAAAAAATAAAAATAAAAAATAAAAAAATTCTACATTTCCTTTCCTTCTGGATATAAGTTATTTCTTTTGCCTATCATACTGCATTTTCTGGGACTTTTAATACAATGTTGATTAACAGTGGTTTAGTGGAATATCCTTGCTTTTTCATCTTCTTAGGGGAGAAGCACTAGTTTTCCACAACCATTCATGACATTACCTATAGGCCCTTCTAGATATTCTTTGCCAAGTTGAGGAAGTTCCAGTCAGAAAAGACTTTTTTCAAGCTGGATTTTACTTATTCACACCACACTGCATTTGTCAACCTGGTAGTTGAGAGAGCCTTGGGAAAGCATGTATTGTGTTTCCTACAGCAAGTGACCACAGGGGTGCAGGCATTATTATTTGGATAAAAGTTTGTCTTTTTTCTACTGATATTCAACCTCCCATTAACACATATCCATGGAATCTGGCTGAACCTCTCCAGGTTCATTATCACTTTCCAGGCATCAGGGCCAGATCGCATGGCGCCTGCACCCCTGTGGTCACTCGCTGAAGGAGACACATGCATGCTTTCCCAAAGCTCTCTCAACTACCAGGTCAACAAATGCAGTGTGGTGTGATAAGTAAAATCCAGCCTTGAAAAAAGAAATCTTTTCTGAGTGGAAAAATAATCAATAAGCGAAGCACCCTGCAACTTGATAGGACCAGAGTCTTGGTATACTTTAGGCAGTCTTAGTTTTTGATTCATTGATTTTTGTTACAGAAATTGCATCGTAACTCTTACAACCTTTACACTCTCCATACATTAGCCTATCTTTTGCAGAAAGGCCAGATTTAAAGGGTGTCTCTCTCTCTCTCTCTCTCTCTCTCTCTCTCTCTCTCTCTCTCTCTGTGTGTGTGTGTGTAGGGTCTTACTACACAGCTCAGACTCATAGAGATCCTCCCAATTTCTGCCTCCCTAGTGCTGGGATTACAGGTGTATGACACCATGTCCAGACTCCATTGCCATCTCTGCGCACACAGGGCCAGGGCCAGTGTGGCGTGTGATGCCAGAGAAGAGGCCAGATTTATAGGCCTATCATAATATTATCATTAAGCTTTTATATTGTCAAACTCAGAACAGATTTCCTATTCAAATTGGTGTCATTTGTCTTAAAGATTTCAAGCCACTTCCCATGACTCACCCCTGAAAAGCTTTGCCAGCCCAGGTCCTGAGCAGACACTTCCCCTGTGCTTCCACAGTTCCACACTGCAGGGTAACTGTTTACATTCTTACTACCCTTTGAGACTGCAAGTGTCCTCAGGACAGGAGAGATCCTTACTACTATGGTACCAATGACAACAGGTTCTGCCTTTCAGTAGAAACCCAGTAAGTGGTTAGCTCTAAAAAAACCATCTCAGCTTTGGTGGTGTCTAGCTCATCACCTGTTCGTGTAATGTTGTTTCTTGTACTCTTTGCTAATGTGATGCAGCACTATGCCTGTAAAGTTTTCCATTTGTGGAAATTCTCCCAACTTGCTTACTCTGCTCAAACCAATCCCTCTCTCCTAAACTCACATAAGCAGTTGAACCACAATGTGAGTGGAGTTTCTTGCATCTCGACATCACAGCTGTCTACACATTTGACCCTTTCAATAGCTCAAGAAATGGCATTTTACCTTTCATTAAGTGTAGCTAAGGGAAATGAAATTCCATGCAACTTTTAAAATAATAAACATGTAGGCTGTCCCTCTTTCCTTAACCTCACACTTAAAATCTCTGTTTTACACTGAGCCCAGACACAAACTGATGAAAAGAATATAAATGGGAAATTTAAACAAACTCCTTAATGCAAAATGTGTTCCTCCTGTTCCCTCTGAGATATTAGTAACAAATGCCAACTGGCCCAAACCGCTTTAGAGGGCTCAGCGCATGCACACACCATGACGAGCCAGAATAACATCCAGTGCCATTTCCCAGTGTTCAACTCCTTTCAGAGGCCAATTCCTATCACCATCAACCAAGTGGTATTTTATTTTATATTTTACATATTTATTTGATACAGGGTCTTGCTGAGTAAGACTCAGACTCTTAGTGAGCCTCCTAACTCAGCCTCCCCAGAGCTGGGATAGGCAGGCGCAAACACACCCAGTCCTGGTGGCTAGCTCAGCTCGGGGTCAGTACTGCACATGGTCCCAGGGATTGAACCTGGGTCCTTGTGCTTTCCAGGCAGGCATTTAAACTGTCGAGCTATCTCCCTGACTTCCAACTGGTATTTTAACTTTTCTTTCAGTCAGTATTTGTAGAGCACCTACAGGTCTTACTACAGAATTTGTGGTATTTTAATAAAGCAAGCAGAAGTCAGTTATAAAGTTAAAATATTTGAATAATACTCAAATTCTGGCATTTGAGCATTATTCATGCTACTCATCAGCCTTTTCTTTTCCAAGATAAGTCACTTAATGATTTATTCATTTTTAAAACATATTTGCTCCGAAAGGCAGAAATCTTCATTGCTATCTTCAAAGTCATCTGTATATTCTCTCAATTTTTTCATGTTTTCAGTATCAAAACTAAGACACGGACTTTAGTCTACAGTAACAATGAAGTGTAGGATCTTTCTCAGAAAACTAAACAAAATAATTTATTTTGCATGTAGCCATGTATGAAAGTACAATTTTATTAAAAGCAGTTTCTCTAAAATCATTTCATACCTCCCTATAGCTGGCCTCTTTTCTTATTATCACAATACATTTTTTTTTTTTTTTTTTATGTATTTGGTACGGGTCTACAGGGTTTCATGACATAGATCGGACTTGTAGTGATTCTCCTGTTTTCAGCCTCCCAAGCATTGGGATTACAGGCTTGAGTACCACCACACCCAGTCTCAGTCACAGTCTCAGTGCCCCCTGGGGGCGGGGTCAGCACAGCACACCAGGGATTCAACCCCAGCCACTGGCTATGCTCTGCCTAATCTGCCTGGTCCTTACAAATTTTTTTTTGTTTTGTTTTTTGTATTTTAGGGAACAGTGTATAGGGTGTTCAGGGCCTCATTACTAGAGCCAACTCATACTGATCTGCCTGTTTACAGCCTCCCAAGAGCTGGGATTACAGGCACATGCCACCATGCCCAGTTTCAATTGCTATCTCAGCCCGCCCCAGGGATTGAACTCCCAGCCCCTGTGCCTGCTTGCAGGTGCTTTAATCTGCTGAGCTATTTGGCCAGCCCCACGAATATTTTTTAAAAGTAAATTTTTCTACTTATATATATTAACTATCATATGTATAGTTTATGTGCAGCCCACAACAAATCTCTTTAACTCACAAAAACTGCAAAAGGAGCAGCTAAAAACCTCAAAAATCCCAGCAGGCTGCAGGTGAGACACACCTGGGAATAAAACATAACTTACATAAAGCTTGGTAAAGTGTGCCCCCAATTTTATTCTTATCAGCTCACAGATCTTGTATTATGTATACCTAACACACTGATTAGAGGAAACAGGATTCTCAAATGTCCTAAATTTAATTACAAGAGCTAGAAAATGGAGGAAAGGAGAGTTGGAAGAGGTGAATCAGTTAATATCAAAGGCCCAAACAATCAAACATCATTTCACGTTTCCAAATATATGTAAAAACTTTAAACCTCCCCACCCAAAGATGCTCCTATGTCCTGCCTACAGGCCAACCAATCCAGAAGCAAAAGGCACTTACCCTTGGAACAGAATGCAGAAGGAAGAGCAAGAAGAAGCTTGGAACTCTGCCTCTGTTTTTTTCTCCTTTATCTTATTACCATGGGTCAGATCCTGCTCGGCTCTGCACGCAGAATGTTAATCACTAAAGGACTCTCTCACACAAAATTGAACTCTATCTAACATAAAATTTATTAGCTCTAAATTTACTTTGTCTACCTCATCTCCTTTCAAGACTAGGGCACAAAAATAAGGGTAATTTTCAGGGTTTCCAGGGATATCCAATTACCAGCTTTTATAATGTCCAGTTCCAAAGCTCCTAGGACCACACCTAGAAGGCTCCAGAGATTGCCCTAAACCTGCAGTTATCTTGGATTGCAGAAAAAAGCAGAGCCCCTCAGACCACCCCACACAGGAGCACTTAGCCCAGGAGGGGCACCACACCATTCCCAAGGCAGGAGCCATTGCCTGCAGAGAAATCATTGTGTCGAAGGCCACAATTCCTGCAGACCTAAAAAGCCAGAACAGACATGAGAGACCAGACCCCCACCCACCACAGCAGCCCATAAAACTGGTCCCCTCTCTGTGTTTATGGGCCACTCTGGTCTTTATCACATCTTTTCTGCCTTCAATCCTTCAAACTGAAGTCCTTCTGTACTTTTTGTTACTTAAAGGGCCAGTTTGACCTTTGTCAGAGACGTGTTCCAGTCATGCTTCTACTGCTCAGGCTGCAGTCCTTTACCATTTCCTCTTACTTTTCAATTAAAGCTTTTGCTTGGAAAATCCATGCCAACAGCTGCAGTTTTAATGCCCATTATTACAGAAACAAGGGCCTTCACTAGCTGGGGACACGTTAATGAACTGCTCTATCTCCAAACTTTTCCCAGGTCACCCTCTGCTGTTCCTTTTAGCTATGACCCCTGTAGGTATAAGGCAGACAGAGACCCTCAGAGGGGCAAGAAAGGGAAGGATTCTTAGACCTGAATTATCCACTGAAGATGAAGGCTCTGCCCATAACACACTATTTCCCTGCTCTCCTTGCAAGCATCACTGCACCCTTTGGGCAGTGCACAACGTCTCCTAGGACAAAACAGCTACCGACCCATGTGCTGCACATGGAGAGAGCCTCAGAAAGGGGTTGGGGAAATAGCTCAGGGGTCTAATCCCCCACCTGGCAAGTGCAAGGACTTGGGTTCAATCCCTGGTACCGCATGCCATACTGGCCCTGGAACCCCAAACACACGGTGCCAACCCAAGACCAGGCATGGTGACTCAAGCCTGTAATCCCAGCACTGGGAAGACTGAGGCAGGAGGGTCACTATGAATGAGCTGTGTAGCAACACCCTGTAACAAATACAGATTTTTTTTAATTCAGGAAAATGTTTCTAAAATAATCAGTATTTATTATATAGTTGAAAACATCCACTCCCTAGACCACCCCCAACACCATCAAAGTTGGCCCCTTCTGATGCTCAGGCTCAACCCGATCCTGTCTGCAGTGAGTGGCCTCCTGCCCACTCTTTTCTTCCTAACCTTCTACTAAAAATTCTGCCTCCATTTGTACTCTAGACTCAGCTTTAATTTCTGTTACTAACGAGACAGAAGTTCCCTACATCTAATTCAATGTGAACAACTTATGCTTTCCTTCTGCAACTTTTTGTAATAAAAACACACTTAGTTCTAAGTTCACAAGATATTTTTCTAACTGCTATAGAGCTTTACTGCCAGAACTAGTGCCAGGGCCTGTCTTTTCTGGTTGACATCTGTAATGGTTTGATAATCCCTTTCACTACAGAGATCCCATGGTCTCAGAAGTTTAATGCTGAATATATGCTCTTGTGCTTCAATTTCTTACATTTATAAACTACCTTTAATTTTTAATTAGTTGTATGTGTATTATGAATAAAGAGGAAAAATTAGATAAATCTTCACTGAGAGAAAATATTCTCACTTCTTCAAACTAAACTCTTGTTCATGAAGAAGTATTCTGGTAGTAGTAGATGACTCTGTGCGTGATCTCTGTACGCTGAGCCCTTGGGGACCTGCACTTGTTTATCCTAAAACTCCAACATCTTTTGTTACTTTTTACTTATGCCTAGCAAGTTCCACCCTTGTTTTGAGCCTTGATTTTCTTCTTAAAATTAAAGACCGTACAGCTGTCTAGTGAATTGCAAGGCTGTTTGTTGCTAACTTCAATCTGTATTACATCAAAATCTGTTAAAGTGATTTACTCCTACAGGATAAAAATTTTATGGCAACAGAAATAGAAACATTTGTTATAAGATCACTATCTCTTGATTTAAAGTGTTTCACTATTAAAAATGTTTTCACATGTATAATGGCAAACAAATTGGAACTAGTAATGCTTTTATTCAATTCTATTATTTTTAGACAACTAATTTTATTTTTACTGACATTATGTAAACTAATAAATTCAACTTTTCTGGAAATGTTAAAATGGATGATCTTAAACACAACTTACAAGATTTGCCTTTAACAAATAAGTTTTAATTGTCCATTTTTCTTGGCCTTGCCACATTTTTCAGTACATAATTACACATTCACTATAGTATTGTTAAATGCATGGTAGTTCATAGGTTTGAGTACTCTTAGCAACCCAGGCTGCAACAGTTAAGTTTTTAAGATATAGTAACATAACTGCATTACCATTCTGCTTTGTACATGTCTTAATCCCTTTGAAAACAATATTTATTATGATTTTTCTTTTTTCATGTCTAACTAAATCAAAGTGACCCCTTGCTCCCTTTCTTTGGGCTAAGGTTCATCAAGGGCTCACCTATTTTGTTTATTCTTTCAAAGAATCAGCTCTTCATTGATTTGCACACATAATTTTTAAGCTTGATTTCATTAATTTTCACTTTGATCTTTATGATTTCTCTTCTTTATTTAATTTTATTTCTCTTTTGTACTTTAGGGAAGGGTCTACAGGGTGTTCAGGGTCTCACTACTAGATCTGACTCAGAGTGATCCACCTGTTTACAGCCTCCCAAGAACCAGGATTATAGGTGTGTGTCCCCACAGCCAGTCTCAACTGCCATCTCAGCTTTTACTGTTTTATTCACGGCAGCTTCATAATATGACTTCAGGTTGAGCATGGTGATGCCTCCTGCCTTGCCCTTATTTTCCAGAATTGCTTTTGCTACTCTGGGTTCCCTCCTTCCCATGCTTGCCAATGAATTTTAGCATTATTTTCTCTAGTTTCTATATCAGTTTAGGAAACAACACTAATGGTTCTGCTATCTAGGAAATGGCAAATGTTTCCATTTTCTGATACCTTCTTCAATCTGTTTTTTTCACAACAGTAGTTTTCACTGTAAAGGTTTTTCACTTATCTGGTTAGGATAACTCCTAATTACTTTCATCTCTCTTGATACTATTGTAAAAAGTATTTCTTTAATTCTGAGTGAGTCTATTCTTTGTATATAGAAATACTCATTTTTGAGTGTTGGTTTTATATCCTTGCTATGCTGCCAAATTTGGTTATTTAATCCAGGACTCTTGGTGGAGTTTCTGTGGTTTCTCTGTACAGTATCACATCAGCAACAAACAATGATAATTTAACTTCTTCCTTTCCTGTCCTAATGCATTTTCTTTCTTTCTATTGTCCAACTGCTTGGGCTAATGTATCCAACAGCAAATAGGGGTGATGATCCTGGGCACCCTTGTCTTCTGATTTTAGACTGAAAATTTTGAGTCTTTAACTACTCAGTATAATGTTGGCTGTTGGTTTGTCATACACTGATTTTATCAGATTGAGAAAAAGACCTTCTATTCAAATTTTCTGAAGGAATTTTTTTGTCTTGAATGTGTTTGGAATTTATCAGATACACTTCAGACATCTACAGAGTCATGGTGTGATTGTAAAGTCTTGAGAAGTAGTGGCATTAGATCTCCTTTGAAGTACGTTCAGAATTCAGCAGGGATCCATCAACAATATGGGCTTTTATTGCTAGTTTTTCTTTTTTTAATCTTCACTTTCATTAACTGATATTATTTAGAATTTTTATTTCTTCCTGCTTCTGCTGTGACTATTCATAAATGTCTAAGAATCTGCCCATATCTTCTGAATTTTTTATCTTATTGGAGTGCAAGTTGTCAAAGTAGGTACCAACGGTCTTTGGATTTCAGCAGGATCCATTGTAATTTTACTCTTTCCATGCCTAGTTCCATGTATTTCAGTTTTTTTCTTTTTTTGGTAAGGTTGGCTAAGGATTTCTCTATTTTATGTAATTTTTCAAAGAACTAACTCTTCAATTCATTGATTCTTTCTATTGTTGTCTTAGTCTCAGTCTTCATAATTTCTGCTCTGGTCTTCATAATTTCCTTCCTCATACAAGGTTTAGGTTTACCTTGCTCAACACTATGTTATTTTTTTTGAATTCACTCCATTTTTCTGATGTGGGAATTAACTGTTATAAGTTTCCCTTCTAGGATTGCTTTCATTGTGTCTTATAAGTTTGAGTATATCATACTGGCATAACCATTTAATTGTAAAAATTTTCTATTATCTGCTTTAATTTCTATGATCCACTGGTTGCTCAGGAAAGCATTATTTAATTGTGTTTATATGGTTTTTATGGTTTCTTGTGCCACTTATTTCCAATATCATAATGTGTACAGGATAATTTCACTTCCTTTGTATTTATTTAAGCATGCTCTGAGTCATTATGTGGTCTATTTTGGAGAACAATCCATGTGCTGCTGAAAAGAATATGTATTCTGTTGTTAGTTGGAACATCCTGTAGATATCTACTAAGTCTATTTGCTCAAAGATTTGGTTCACTTATATGTTTCTTTGTTGATTTTTTTAGGGGTCTGGCTGACTCATCTATTTGTGACAATGGAGTATTGAGGTCTCCCATTAAAACCATACTAGTGCTTATCTGATTTTTCATAGCCATTTGTGTTTGTTTTATATAGATGTGCACCAGTATTATATATATAACAATCCCTCTTGGATTGTTCCTTAACAAGTATATTGAAATGATCTTTGTCTCTTTTAATCAGTCTTATCTTGAAATCCACTTTATCTACACATAAAATAGTTACAACAAGATTGTTCACTGTGTTGTTTTTTTCTACAATATCCTTCAGAACTTTTTGGAGTAAACACAAAAACTTAAGTTGGTTGTGAATTTCTGTAGGTGTTGTTTATCACAGTAGTATCTTATTTCTCCAACAATTTTGAAAGATAATTTTGTGGAAAAAAAAGATAATTTTGTGGAGTATATCAACCTGGGTTGAAGGCTGCTCTCTTTTAGGGCTTGATATACTTCACTGTAAGCTCTTCTTGACTCAATAGTTTTCATTGTAGAAGTTTCTGTGATGCTGATGGGTGTTCTTTTGCAAGTGACTTGTTTCTTTTCTCTAATAGATCTCAATATTCTGTTCTTAAGTTAAATTTCTAGAATCTTGACTATTAGATGCCTTGGCATAGCTGACTTTATGTGAGTTCCCCCTACACCATGGCTGATTATAGTTTCTGTGTGTGTGTGTGTGTGTGTGAGAGAGAGAGAGAGAGAGAGAGAGAGAGAGAGAGAGAGAGAGAGAGAGAGAGACTGGCAATCAAACTCCAGACTATGCACTTGCCAGGTAGGTGCTTATACCACTGAGCCTTATCCCTAGCCTTAGAGTTCTATATGTCTATATGTCTATTTTTTTCTGCCATTACATCTGGGAAAAGGTTTTTATGTTCTTTGTGGTATCTTCTGATTTTTTCACTGATTCCAATTAATCTTATGTTATTAATCTTTGCATAATCTAGAAGCAATGGGACTGACTTTATTGTGGTGCCTTGCTGTTTTAAGAAGTCCCTCATTTTATGATTGCTAATCCCAACCCCATCTTTCTAGATCTGATGTTCTATCTGCACATTAGTTGGCTCTGCTATATACCTTTCAACAGAATTTTTAATCTCCTGGGTATCTGTTTGAATCTGTTTTATGGCATCCTGTTCTTTCCTACATTAGGTAGTCATTGTGTCATTCTTACTAATATTGATATCTTTTCAGGAAATTACTACTCTTCAGAGGTGCCTTCTGGGAATAGCTGGATTTTTTCCCCTTAAGTCTTCCCTAAGATCCTACCTCTTCATTTTATTAGGAATGAAAATTTACAGCCTGTTTGGCCTAGCACACAGTTCTTTAGTATAATACTGTAGTACTATAAATGTCCCACACACAACTTAGTTATTGGCATACAAGAAAGATCAGTTGATCACAACAACTGTATTGCCTAAGTTAAAGTAGTAAAATCATCAAAAATAGCATCAAGCACAGCCTGGAGAATCACAAAGTGTGACTTTAAGTGATGACTAATAAGCTGCCACTTTTAACCAAAGCAAAAAAATTCAATATTCACTCACACAAAGAAACAAAAACCAAAAGAACTACAACAACAAAAATAAACCAAAACATATGGAAAGAGTGAAGAAGGATGAGTGGGAGAGGGGACAGAGAAAAGGAGAAAGAGGAAAGAAAAAGAGAAGAGGAAGAAGGGATAGGAAAACATGGCGGAATGGGAGGAGGAAGGGAGGGAGAGAGAGAGGAAGACAGAGATGAAGGAAGAAGACGATGAAGAGAAGAAGTAGTAGTTGTTGTTGTTAATGTTATTGTTGTTTCTCTGGAGTGTCAAGCCATGATTATCTTCTGGGAACTATAGTTTTGTGGCAGTATCCAATTCAAGGTGTGACTCTTGTGACAAAGGATGTGGTCAGAGCTCAGATTTGTCCTGAATAATCCCAACAAGCCAAAGAAGGCTCAGGAGAAGATGCTGGATAATGACTGCAAAGCAGCAGTAGGGTTAGGGAGCAGTGTTGGTTCTGGAACTTTCTAATCTGGAGAAGTTCAGGGTGAGTCTGAAGTCTGGTTGTGGGGTGAGGACTTGAGTCGTTCAACACTCAGGGTGTTACTTGTTGGCCAATTCATGGCTCCCAACCATGGACACTTCTCAGGATTGTTCTTCATCCAGTCACTTGTGGTAGTTTAACACTGGAAATCCTGAGATTTAAGTGCCCCACAGCTGATCTGAGTCCTGGGCTTAGCCCTTTCTAAATGAAGTCTAACCAAGCACACTCTCCAGGGGACTTGGCAGTTGCTTGAAATGGAGTCACTCAGCAGATACTGTAGGCCACACCACCCATTGCTCTATTCCAGGGGTATGTTGTTCCCTGGAGGTCTTTGGAGTCACCCACTTTCACTGTTTCTCTGTAGATTTGATCTTTCTCACACATTAAGCCAGGAGCTGGGGCAAAAGTACAGACTGCCCATGTCTTTTTCTGTGTTGTGGTCTGTCTCCGGTTTTTCTGTAGGGTCCAATTTTTCCTTCAGGTCCTTTCTGGGTCTCGGGGTTCCACTTCTCCTCTTCTATCCTTTCTCAAATTACTGTTTTCCAGTTCTGTATCTCCATGTTCTCTTTTGCATTTCCTTTCCTATTTTAAGTGCATTTACCTTGTTTGACAAAGGAAAATAGAAGGCTAGGTAAGAAATGGAAACAAGAGAAACAGAATGGAGAAGACAGATGGTTAATATAAAGGACAGTAGTAGTGACAGAAAAGAACAGAACATGGTAAACTAAAATGCTTGAGAGGAAAAAATGTTTAAAGTAGGAGAAATAAGTAAGAAGTAAGAAAATAGTTTTGCTGTGGGAGCTTCAGTTGCCAAAGCTAGAAAGGCAGACAAGAAGAGGGAGAGAACACAGACATCAACTAAACCAAAGCAAGCAAAATGCAGAAAATACCTGACAGGATCTCAGTTCAAATACTCCAACAAGCAAATGTATATGCAGTCCCATGATGGCTTGGCCCAAATGCGTGTGTACTCACACCATTCGTTCCCTTCCTCTTTGTGTGCACAGGTCACATGGGGCTTCTCCTTTCCTTTTCATAACAAATGCAAATACATTGTTTCAGGAGTGTATTCTGCTGGTTTGCAGGCAAACTCTGGCCAAGCCACTCCCCCACAAGGCCGGCACAATGGCAGAATCTGTGGGCAGGCTCACTAGTGGACAAGGGCCCACAGGGTTACATGCTCACTTGTGCTCTAGTGGGGGTCAGTAAGGACGTGTGAACATATTCATATACAGGCTAAGGAGTCCAAAGGTGGCGGCAGCAGCACGGTGGTGACTCTCTCTCTCTCTCTCTGACAGGCATCCCCAGAGCCTGCAGACTAGAAGGGTGCACCATTTGTGTCCACAGTCTGCTCACCCATGTATGCTCTTCCCACCTGGAGTAGGCTGGGGAGTCCTTGCCATCAGTGAATGCTGATGGAGAGGTACACAGAAGACGGATGCTAAAGTGCAGGCCACAGGAACAAGGGATTCCACTGAAGACAGGTCTGCAGAGTCTGCAGGGCGGGGTCATGTCCCTTTTCTCACATTTATCTTCCCTCTATCTTGGTTACTTTTCTCTCTTTGCTGAGATAAAATACAGGACACTGAGAGTTAAGGAAGAAAGGGTTATTTAGCTCACAGTCTGTGGAGGTTCCAGCCCATGCTCAGCTGGCTCCAGTGCAGGGTGGCACATGGCAGGGGGCAAACCGCTCATGGGGCAGAAAACAGCAAAAGCAAAAAGGAAGGAATAGCAGCAGGAGACAGCCCCTCTCCCGCCCTTACATGGTATGCCCGCCGCCCACCCCAGGGCGGGTGTAGCGCTCACACTCATGATCCCAGCTATGGATCAAACACAAACTCTAGATTCAGGCACCCCCAGAACTGCATGAAGCTCTGGGGAAAATATAGACACAAACCGTAACACCTCCTCCTGGGCTCACAAGCCATCAATAAGGATGCTGCCAGGCTGCACCACTCCTAGTGTGTGGATTTGACCTGATGTGGTAACACACTTGGGCTATGCAGAGTCTGCGCAGGTGTCCAGTCTCCACAGCGCTCACCTGCTTGCTGCGCTCCTGAGGCAACGTGGAACGCACTCAAAACAGCTGCTCTTTCTGGATGGGCAGAGGGCTGGGGAGGTGCTAACCGGCCAAACTCTTTCTGGTGACACAGCTATTAGGACCGCTCCACCTGTATCATTCTGCCGGTGAGCCTTCTGATTCCGGGAATAAAGCTTGCCCATGCTGCAGGGCACTGGGGTCCCGCGAGGCTTCTCTGAGTACCCCAGAATAGACCGCTCCTCTGGTCAGCCATGTTGGACCAGCAGCCACAGCCATTGTAAATACTAACACATGTCCTTGTTGAATGGTGAGTACTGTGGACTGCTCCCCCCAGGCCTTCCTGATGTTCTCACTGCTTCCGGAGGTGACAACTCGTCAGGGGTGGGAATGAGGAATCCTAGCAGGAAACCCAGGGCCCTGACAGCCAGCCACTGCTTCACCCCCATCCTAGACTTATAAGGGCAGAATTAGAGAACCAAGAAAAGTACTGTCTGTGACAGGTAATCTTGGCTGTCAACTTGCCTGTTTTAAGGGATGGATGCCTAGAAACCTGGTAAAGCACACTTCAGATGTATCTGAGAGCTTTAAGAAAAGATGACTTGTGGTCAGCAACTGGAGGGAGGAAGACCCACCATGAATGCGGAAGGCACCATCGACTGAACTGTGGGGCTGGACGGCCACAAAGCTGAAGCGCAGAGGGTCATGCCATGCTGAGCGTGCTCTGGAGCACACAGTCTTCCTGCTAACATTGCCTGCTGACATCAGGCTCCAAGTTCTTCCACATTTGACCATAGAGTGGAAAGCTTGCAGCTTTCCACAGGGCCTCCAGAGCTCTCTAGAGGCTTCCGGCTCCTAGTTCCCCTGACTCACTAGCCTGTAGGCGGCCTGTATGAGACTATTCAGTCTGACTGTGTAAACCAGTCTTAGCAAGTCTCCTTATTACTAAATGCATATTCTATTGGTTCTGTTTCTCTGGAAAACCCTAATACAACCCTAACCCAGCTTGAGAATGAAACAGCTAATTGTTAGGGTTTGTGTCTAGGTGTCCCCTAAAGCCTCATGCAGTCATGTGATGGCCTCTGCAGTTTGTGATTGATTCTTGACCTGGTGCTGGGATTATGGGTGTGAGTGCCCTGGGGCAGACACTGCACTATAGCATAAAGAGGGAGCAAGGCTGGCCAGCTGCCTGAGCTGCTGCTACTCCCTTTGCTCTCTTGCTCTTTGAAGCCAGGAAAGGTTGCTCTGTGCCATGTGGTATCCTGCCTTGGAGCCAGCTGAGTCTGGACTGAAACCTCCACTAACTGTGAGCTAAATAAACCTTTCCTTCCTTCATTTTGGCTGTCAGGTATTTGTCCCAGCAATAAAAGAAGAGTACCTGAAACACTAATGGAACATGAATAATCACTGAACTGTCCCCTCAGTTGCCATCCAGAAAAACCACACATTTCCAATGATGACCCATCCCCCACTTTAAAACTACACTTCTCTGTATTCCCTGAAACACTCCTCAAAGTATATGCCAGGCACATCTCAAGGAGTGGAAAATCTGTACTGAAAGGATGACAGTGCTAGGAGGGAGAAGCTGCTTTCTATGGGGCGACTGGGCATCGGAGAAAATCATAATGCTACCTATTTTTATTCCACTCAGGATACTTACCAATTTAAAGACCGTAGAGACCCTCAAACTTGGCTGCTTCTGTGGAACAGTAATATAACTGACTTTACTGTGTCCTGCAAGTCAATAGGGGATGACAACTAAACATGCATGTGCTTGCTTGGGCTTGGGACTAGATGAACCCCCACCCCAGCCTCAGGCAGTCATGGAAGGCAGAGCTTCTCAGAAATGGCTGATCCAGAGTTTCAAGCTGGGATTAAGGGTGTAAGGGCCACACCCAACCTATGGCAGCTGGCTTCATCCCATGTAAGGGACAGAAAGACTCTCTGCCCTCTCTCCCTCCTGCTATTTCTGTTCCCTTCTACCACCATGAGCCGCTGCCCCTATGCCATATGTCACCCTGCCTTGGAATGACCTGATTGTGGACTGAAACTTCTACAATCTGTGCGCTAAATAAATCTTTCCTTCCTTAACTTTAGGCATTGGGTATTTTCTCTCAGCAATAAGAAAAGTAGCAAGGGCTGGTGAGATAGCTCAGCAGACTAAGCACCTGCTTTGGCAAGTGCAGGGCCAAGGGCTTGATTTGATTCCCGGTCCACATGCAGCACCGGCTCTGTCTCTGGGCCAAACTAAGCCAACAATTGACTCCGGGAGTGGTGGCACACACCTTTAATCACAGCTCTGAGAATGCTGAAAAACAGGAGGATCACTATGAGGCCAAGCTGCATAGTGAGACTTTGTACCAAATACATAAATGAAAAAGAAGGAAAAAAGGAAGGAAGGGAGGGAAGGAGGGAGGGAGGGAGGGAGGAAGGAAGAAGCAAGCTCTGCTGGTGCTCGTGTACTTCTCCATGCCACACTGTTAGCATTAGTGCTACTCATGACCCACAGATGCCCCAGGCTACAACAAAGCAAGGTGCTCAGAGCCAAGGAAGGTTTAAGCTTCCTGTTCCCTACCACCACAGCCCCATATAGCCAGATGTCATACTGCTGCAAGAAAAAGGGAAAGCCTCTGCGTTTATCTAAAGTAAAATCCACTTTAAACGGTCTCAAATAAGAATGTGTAGGTCACTAATGTGAAAGTTAAATTTTATACAAGCATTGAAACCTCAGAAAAGCACTCACATTACCCACAGAAGCACAAACAGGTAAAAGATATCATGTAGTTGCCTTCCACACATGCTCATGATGCTCAAGATGCTACAGCATGAATCGAATGCTTAGAATTCAAAATTCCTTTAGTTGAGGTGCACGTCCCAGAAGCACCTCACAGGGTCGGGAGCCCTCGTACCTTAACAGTTACTCCCCACTTACAACAATCACCAATTATGGAAACTACCACATAGAACATCAAACTCCAAGATGTCTGTAGGTAAAGCTGAAAATCAAAGCACTCACAGAAACGTCCTTTCATATGACTTACTAGCAAGTACCCTACACCTGCTGAGAGAAGCAAGATCATGTGCTTACTGCTCCATCACACTGGCCACCCATAATCCTCAGATACATCCGTGCATTTCCCATGCTTTCAAACATGCAGATCCCAGAGTTCACTTCGTGCACTTTCCAGTATGACGTCTCAGACTGGCTTCCTGCTCCCGTGCAGGTCCCATCAGGCTGGAGACACAGGGCCTGGTGCAGGCTCGTAGCAAGCAGAACCACAGCACTGTTGCAGAACACGCCCTTTAAGGCAATGAACAGAAAGGCAATAAATTCATATGCACACACTAGGAGATGGCTGGAGAGCTGGTTCTCCTCTAGAGGTTGCACTTACCTCGATCTTATTAGGAGCTTGGCAGTGAAAAATAAGAAAAACAAAAAGTATGCATCTATAGCTAAATAAAATTAACAGATTTACATCAATAATTATCAAAGTTGTAGGGTTAGCACCTGATGCTATGGAGTTAATTTAAGATTCATAGGCCTGCTTGTCAAGTATTACTGATGGCCAACCTGAGTGGATTAAGAGATGCCTGGAGCAGTGGGTGGACTGCCAGGGCCCTGAGACCACGTAGCAGCTCACAGCTAAGCAGGCAGTCAGGAAGCAGGGGGGACTTGGTGGGAACCAAGGCAAGCCTCCACCAACATCGCAGATGTCAGGCATTCTGTACGAGCAGCAGAAGAGCTGGCTGGTGCCACACACAGCTCACACATTTCTCTTAAGGAATTTATAACCACTGTAAGAAAATAATTTTTGTGCTCATATAAATCAAAATAAAAAGAATGTGCTATAAGAGTACCAAAATTATGGAATGCAATCTACAGATGTGAATTAAGTGTATGCACATAATAAAAAGAAAAGCAAACAATTAAGATACAATGCAGGAAATCCTATGCAATCACTAAGAGAATATAAAAAGTTCTTGAAAATTAACTAAAAGTATATTAACATTGTAAAGAAATAGATAAAAAGCAAACAAATCACAAAGGCATAGATTGGTGTATAAACATAAGAAAAGGAGATCCACACTAGCAGGGAATAAAAGCTTAACCTGAACAGGGAGTTATCTAAGATCTCCTCTTTCGGGGCCAAATTCAACACTGCAGTCAGTGAGAGGAGTCTTTCTCCTACATTGCGCCATGGCAGTGGGCATACATAACTTAGCCTGACCCAGCCAAGTCTGGCCTGAGCCGCACCTTCTGAGTGATGATCTCTACACCCCACCCTGGGAGTTGACACCCCTGCCATAAGTGTTTGTTCTCCTAGTGGCTTCAGACCAGCCAGAGAGTAATAATACAACTTAAGTAGGGGGCTTTGGAGCACAAGGGATCAGCTAACTTCCTAAGAGCTGGAGACTGAAATTGTCCACAAAACTGTGCTGGAAGTGCAGAAAAGACTCCTGATACCAGGCATGGCTGGACCTTCCTACTCCATAGTACTCCCCTGGATCACACCACATCAGTGGTGAGAAAGTAACTCTGCCCAGACTCCATGGGTGGAAGGCACCTGGGAGCTCCACATCCACTGCTCTTCCTGGGCTCTGCCCTTTGCATCTCTTAGAGCAGCAGATTTCGATCTGAGTCTCTCTCTCTAGTGAACTACAACAATGAGTATAATAACTAAGGCTGGGGAGTTAGCTCAGCAGCATAAGCGTCTGCCTGGCAATCACAAGGTCCAGAGTTTGACTCCCAGTACCAACAACAACAAAAAAAGACTACAATTATAATAACTTTCCGTGATTCTTTGAGTCCTCTAGTGAATTACCAGGATTTGACAGTGGTCTCAGGAACCCCAAACTGTGCAGCTGATGTCAAAAGTGAAGTGGTAGAATAGAATTTTGCCTCTACCTTCATCATTCACAGAAATAAAAACATACATTTTTGGAAAAAAATTTGTAATGTTTCTAGAGTCTTAAAAGTTCCATATTTTAAACCTTAAATTCAGTTTCTAATTTAAGCAAAAAAATAAAAAAAGATATAGTCAAAGGTTAATGTTAAAGTATATTATAGTACAATGTGCATAACTATAAAATGAAAACAATAAATGTTTAATAATGTATAAATAGATGTATATATACATATAAAAAATCCTCTTTGAATACTGAATAACACACTATGAGTTAAATTTTGAGAAAAATAATAATGTTGGGGAGTATTTATTATACAACAAGTATAATCACTTTTAAAAGGACAAAGAGCTTGTTTTTAAACATGATGCACCATTTAATAGCTATGCTGTCGTGGCCAAGATCACACATTCATATTCTCTCCCACTCTTTCTTTGTCTGTATTTACTGAACATTGAACTCAAGGCCTTTGCACAAAGCTCTATCACCAGTCCATTTATTTTTTAAGTTTAATTTTGACAGAGTCTAAGTCATTAAATTGTCTGTGCTAGCCTTAAACTTATGATCCTCCCACCTCAACCTCCCAGAGTACTCAGATTACAGACATGCAACATTGCATCAACCTCACTACGGTGTTTACTATCCCTGAAAATCTTTCTTGCACATTTTTTTGTATTTTTAATAAGGGTCTACAGTGTCTCACTATGTAGATCAGATTCATAGTGATACACCTGTGTTCCGCCTCCGAAGAGCTGGGATTACAGGTGCATGTGCCACCATGCCACCTCAATCACTGTCTCAGCACACCCCAGGAGCCGGGCTGGCATGGCACGCCGGGATCAAACTCCCACTGCTACGTCTGCCTAAGTAAGCGCCTTAATCCTTCACCTTTACTATACAGCTATTTGTCAAAACTTTGTTGATGATTTAGTCTTATAAACTTTCAGTTAAATGTCAATAAACAGCCAATCTCACATTTCATAGCTATTATAATAACTTTAGAAAAACCTATAAATATATACTATAAAGAAACAGACAAATTCCACACATGTTTAATAATCACAGGATACAAACCTCAATTGTTAGAAAAGTTTGATATATTTGTTTGACACCCAAATGCAAAACCTCCTAACTTTTTAATTAAGTATGTTCACAGCTAGTTTTAATCTCCTGCTTCAGTTAGATACGGGACATTATTCCCATGACAGCTGCAGTACTAGTAAATCTGTAACCACTATTGCTTTTCAAAACCTGGCTAAGAGATCAATGCCATGTAGTGGAAAGAGACCTGATTACTACAGTATGATTCCACTCAAAATTTTCCTCAACATAGCAGAATAAAGTTTTTAGCAATATAAATTTTGATGATTAAACTCCATTTTACCTTGACAAAAATCACAAATTCTCTTGAAAGGCCTGCATAGCCTGTTGATGACTCATCAGCTATTTCACCAGAGCGATTGAAACTCACTGTGTGACCAGGAACCAGAGTTGACTCCAGAAGTGCAGAGCGGGTGGGCTGGTAAAGCACCCGCAGCTCAGTAGGCGCTCCACCACCAGGCTAAGAGAAAATGTTAAAAAGGAAAAGCACATAAGTCCAGTTCTGACTAGCAAGAGGAGACGGTACCTCTGACAATGCCCTTCCACAGTGTGTGCAGTGTATGAGGTCCACTCCATGCTGCACAGTCTTTGTACCACTGACATTCTCCTTTGCTTTTCTAACTCAATTTCCTTTATTCCCCGGCCTTATTGTCAGTGCACTGTTCCAAGGATTTTCTACTCTTGATTTCTTGATTTCTACAGCACAGCATGGCAGAACAAAAGTAATTTCAGCAGCAAGATAATGTAATGAAATGTGAATGTGTATTTTAGTGTTGTTTTCATTTCATCATTTTAGTCCTTCTAACTACATTCTATTTGAGACTAAAAATTGAAATTAAGTCGTATTTTATTCCTAGGTTTGTTTTCAAAAGACTAAATGAAATTGTGCAGGTTATGATATAGAGAGACATTTCTGGTTTGGCGCAGTGTTGGAGGACCTGCCCCACCTCCCATCAGGGTCCCAGGTGGGCATGGGGGATTTCGCAGATGGCTGGCACCATGAGCCTAAGTGTATCAGTTTCAGCCAAGCTCAATTGCTCAAGGATGTCTGCGAAGTAGCAGAGCTCTTCACTGTTAAGAAAACATTACGTTTCATGAGACCATTGCAATGGCCAGCATGGGCCAAAACAACAAAAGCTCATAACAACTGGTGCTTGAGTGAAACACAGAGAACCTCTTCGTAACTAAAATGGAATCTCCCAGAAACCTGGTAGGACAGACAATTCAGCCTAATATGATTTGGGGAAAAGATAATATGGTAACTGGGCATTGCTGTGACTCTTAATTTAGCATATTGCCTATCATTACATTCAAATTATTAATCATTTACTATGGCTTATGTCCTATTAAGCAAAGTGTAGAGGACAAGTCTAGAGAAAGGGAAAGATAAATGACTTCATGGAGAGCATTTGACTGATTAATCCCTTAGCCTGAATATTATATACAAGTATATATATTTTTTCAATAGTTATTGTTTTCATCAAAGTTAAATAACATGAGTTAGAATCATTATGTAGTACTATATAACATTACGTGAGGAAGCTGTAGCATGAGTCAGATTGCATTTTGTTCAATTCTTTCCTCCACATTCAATATTTTGTGATCATGGCCAGCTCAATCCTATACGCACTTCACGTTCTACTTATGTTAAATAGAGATACAATGAATTACTTTGTAGTGTATATTTAAGGATTGTTCTTGCTACATGTCCTTCCAAAGCCTTGTGTCATAGGTGGGCTTTTCTGAGGTGGTATGTGATGCTGTGATCAACAACGAGAAACTGGGATTGACTCAAGGTGCAATGTTAAGATTCAGAGTGGCTGCCCTACCCCACAGGAGAGTGCAACCAGCCCTAAGGGTAGCAGCCTGGATAGGATGTTAGGGACAGAAAAAGGCCTACTCTGTCACTTCGCCCTTTTCACTTGCTGCTGGTGTTGCTTTTTGCTTGCTACTTTCTGCTTCTGTTGTCTTCTGCCCACCATGAACTGCTTCTCTTCTGTCCTTCCCCACTCTTGCATTGGAGCCAGTGAACTATGAACCAAAACCTCTGCAAACTGTGAGCTACAATAAACCTTCCCTCTTTTAATTCTGGGTATCATGTATTGTCTCAGCAGTGAAAAAAGTAACAATGACACACATTAAGACAATTATTCTGCATGCTCTCATTTCTCAAAATGAACAACATGCACATATTTGTTTGTTTATTTGTTTGACATGTGCTTAAAAGCCAACACTTTTACATATTAAAAGCTATTTAATATGGCAACAAAGCATATTATCGCCAAAAATCACTGGAAGTTTTGTTCCCATTAATATGACTCTTGAAGGGGCCTGTAATGGTTAATAAAATAGAAGTTTAACTAAGCAACTCAGCAGGAAGCCAAGGTCTTTACTTAGTAAATATTCTCAATCTGTGCAAGAGGAGGGCATAGGGATGCTGTGATTGCTACCAGTCTGCCTTGGAGCCAGCTGATTATGAACTGAAACCTCCACAAACTGTGAAGTACATAAACCCTTAATTCCCTAATTTTGGATGTTGGGTATTTTGTCTCAGCACTGAGAGAAAAGTAACTAAGGCAGAATTTGGTATCAGGAGTGGGGTGCTGTGACTATACCTGGCCATATGGTTGGAAAGCCTTGGAATGGCTTGTGGGAAGAGTTTAGAGAGGTTCAAACATGTCGCCTGAAAGCGTAGAAGTGGAACACCTTAGGCTGCCCTGAATGGGATGTTCTGGTCAGAACACAGAAGAAACCATAAAGACCAGGAGTTTTCTACTGGAAAAAAGGACTGTACTGGGGACTAACCTCCAGATGATGTGTTATGGTTTGGCAGAAAGTTTGTCTGCATTGTGCTTATATCCACAGACTTTGCCTAAGACTGAGATTAAGGGCAACAGACTAATTTGGGAAAAGAAATATAAAGACAGGAGAATGTTGAAGCAATGGCATGGCTATTGTTGGGAGCTTTTTGCCAGATCTAATTTGAGAATCAAGAATAAAAATCCCATCATGATGATTTAAAATACTATGAATTTGTCCTGAAGAGAAGCTCTAGTAAAGCTGTGGACTGCAGAAATAGAGTTGAGGACTCTGGAACCCAGCGGCCCGGGCTTCTGTGAAATATGGCAGTTGTCTGGGACCATAACACAAGGAAAGGACATTTTGATGCAAATAAGAAAGAAATAATCTCAGGATAGAAGACGGAGTTTTAAATTGCATGACTATATGAAGGAAGAGGAAGATTTTCCTGAAGATGAGGCGACTGAATCTGAAGAAAACCTTAAATTTGGTGAAAGAATTGGATGTATTTCCTAAGGTTCATCAGAGCTATGTGGAGACTTCAGCCAGTGGGGGCACAGTTTCTCTAATAGTATTTACCACTATGGCTTTATTAAAGATAATGGAATTCTCAGTGTATCAAGACACATGGATGAAGTATGAATATGAAGTAGACAAGGATTCTTCTAGTAAATTGAGAATCAACATAGATATCACCATTGCCATAAAGTGTCAGTATGTTGGAGCAGGTGTATTGGATTTAGCAGAAACAATGGTTGCATCTGAAGATGGTCTAGTTTATGAACCAGCAATATTTGATCTTTAACCACAGCAAAAAGAGTGACAGAGGATGCTACAGCTTATTCAAAGTAGGCTGCAAGAAGAACATTCTCTGCAAGATGTGATATTTAAAAGTGCTTTTAAAAGTGCGTCAACAGTACTTTCACCAAGGGAAGATGGTTCATCACAGACTCCAGATGCCTGCAGAACTCGTGGTCACCTTTATGTTAATAAAGTAGCTGGAAATTTTCACATAACTGTGAGCAAGACAATTCCACATCCTCATGGTCATGCACACTTGGCAGCACTTGTCAACCACGACTCTTACAACTTTTCTCACAGAATAGATCATTTGTCTTTTGGAGAACTTGTTCCAGGAATTATTAATCCTTTAGATGGAACTGAAAATATTGCTGTGGATCACAACCAGATGTTCCAAGATTTTATTACAGTTGTGACAACAAAACTACATACATATAAAATTTCAGCAGACACACATCAGTTTTCTGTGACAGAAAGGGAGCGAATCATCAACCGTGCTGCAGGCAGCCATGGAGTCTCGGGAATATTTATGAAATATGACCTCAGTTCTCTCATGGTGACAGTTACTGAGGAGCATATGCCTTTCTGGCAGTTTTTTGTAAGACTCTGTGGTATTGTTGGAAGAATCTTCTCAACAACAGGCATGTTACATGGAATTGGAAATTTTATCATAGAAATTATTTGCTGTCGTTTTAGATTTGGATCCTGTAAACCCATACATTCCGTCCCCTTTGAGGATAGGCACACAGACAACCACTTACCTCTTTTAGAAAATAATACACATTAGTACCTCCTGAGTGGAGAGAAACTGTTTGCCTGAGACACAAAACCTTTTTTAATAATAAAATATTGTGCAATATATTCAAAGAAACAATATGAATGAGAACCTGGAAAACACAGTTATTTAAAAAAAATTGGAAAAAGAAAAAAAAAAAAACTGAAATCCTGTAAATGTTGTGTCTGTTTCAAAAGTCCTAGAGGAAATTATGGAGCTAATAGTGGTAAGTCCATCTGGAGGATTATTCCAAGAAGAGGCTTGCTGCTTCCTCAGAAATGGACTGTCAGAGTCAGACCCTGCTGCTTCCTAACAGAAAGCTGAAGGAAGGAGGGGAGTCCACATCTAAAGAAAAAGCATTGCTAAGTGCAAATGTTTGCATCCTTTTGTTTTAAAAGATATGATATAAGAATAAAATATGATTGCTAAGAAGGAATAAGAGATAGAAAAGATGGCCTGAGGGCATCATAGGAAGCAGCAAGCCTCCACTCTTTGCAGCCTCAAAGAGAAAGAGTGAAAGGCTTTTCTTTGAGTAGAAAGCCACACAGCACCATGTTCCAGAATGGTATCAACGCAGAAAATCCTTGGAATTGGATTCAGAGTACAGGGAGATCCAAGCACTTGACCCCTATACCCAAGAAAAAAGGAAAGACTGACTAGTGCTCCAGCTAACAGCAGACCTTCACATCACCAAAATGGCATTGGTTTTAGTTGCACAGAGGACACATGAGTAATGCAGTTAAAAAGGCTTCCACCTGGGCTGTGGAGATAGGCCCACATTCTAAGCACCTGCCTGGCAAGCGCTAGGACCTGAGTTCTATCCCCAGCACTGCACACTGTTCCAGCCACTGAAACCAGGCACAGTGGCACACACAGCACTAGGGAGGCTGAGACAGGAAGATCACTATGAGACCAAACTGCATAGTGATATCCTGTACCAAATAAGTAAAGAAATAAAAGATTTTTTAAAAGGCCTCCACCCAAATTTCAGAAGGCTTGGGAAGGCAAGTGGTGTGTGCCTGAGAGGGCAGTGTATAAAGGTGTGTGTGTAAAGCTGAAGGTACAGTAGAGACCCCAGAAGTTCAGAAAATCCAGGAAAATGAATCATCTAAGGAAATCTGCAAGGAGGGAATAAAGTGGGCCTAAGGCAGCTATGGAAGCTACACTACTGGAAGTGTTGTGTGGGGGAGTCATTCAAGCCCACCAGAGCTCACAGTTTGGCACAGATGGCCTCTGGTGCTGGATATGAAGCTACACAACTTAATGTTTGCCTTGCCTGATTTTGGACTTGCTTCAGTAGCATTCCTTTGTATTCCCCCATTTGCAACTTTTGGAGTAAAAATGTTTATCTTTTGTCACTTAAAATGTTGAAAGATTTTAACTTTATTTTCATTTATACAGGGATTTGCAGCTAAGAGTTTTCCTTAAATCTCAGGATACTGGGACTCAGACTTTTCACCAATGCTGAAACCACTGGCAACTCTAGCAGGTGGATATAATGTGCATGAGTCTTTGGGGGGGCCAGGGGCAAACTGTTGTAGTTTTCAGGCAGTATAATGTTGATAGACATAATACTGGTTCTTAGGCCTGTGTTGCGATGTTCCAGTCGTGAAATGTTAAAGAACATGTATATCTTTGTATGTAGAGACCAGATTAAAGAAATGTGTGTGGTTGGCATATTGATAAGGGGTGGGTTATGCTGGTTGATACATTGTGTCAACTTGGGACATAGAAATTCGGGTGTTCAATTAAGGAACTCAGCAGAGAACTAGAGTCCTTCCTTGTAAACATCCTCATCCTGTGCCAGAGGAAGGCACAGGATGGTGTGAGTGCTGCCCCTGCCCTGGAGAGGAGGCAGCCTGCTCACAGGACAAGGAGGAAAAGAGGCTTGCTCCCTCCCCCTTTGCACTTCGAGTTTTCACTGTTTTCTGCCGCCTTGAAGTGTTGCCCCTGTGACCTGCCACTTTGTCTTGGAGCCAGCTGATTACAGACTGATGCCTTCACAAAGTACCAGCTATATAAAACTTTCTTTCCCTAATTTTGGATGTCAAGTAGTTTTTTTCTTTTAATTTTTTTCAGTGTCTACAGGGTCTCACTATGTAGATTGAACTCACGTTCAGCATTCCAAGAGCTGGGATTACAGGTGCACGCCTCCATTCCAGTATCAATCGTCATCTCAGTGCTCCTGGGGCAGGGCCATCCTAGCACACTAAGGACAGAATCTCAGCCACTGCATCTGCCTAAGCAGGAGCTTTTATCCACTGAGTTATTTGGCAGGCCCTGGATGTCAAGTATTTTTTCCAAGCAATGAGGGAAAAGTAATAAAGACAGGGCCATACAGAATTCATATAGTCCCTTCTAAAAGTTTGTTTAAAAATCTTTAAATCATTGTAACTGTCCTACTAACCTATGTTGAACCTGTCTCACTGCTATTTCTTTCTCAATAAATTAATATAAAAAATAAAAAATCTGTAAGTTATCAGAGAATTATTTTTTTGTTTTGTTCTGTTCTGTTTGTTTGTGTGGGGTTTTTTTTTGGTTTTGGTTTTGGTTTTGTTTTTTTTTACAGTACCAAGGATTGAACTCTGGACCTTGCACTTGCCAGGCAGGCACTTATGTCGCTGAGCTATCTTCCCAGCCCAGGTGTTATAAATTTAAGTTGCTGCTAAATTTAATTTGCTGAAATCCAGAACTACTTATATCTCATAATCTCAAAAAACTAATGAAATAGAAAAATGAAAAAATTTAAATATAAGCCAGAGAAAAATGTAAGTTGATAATCTTAAAAGAGTACATTATATAATTCACTGGCAAGATAGCTCATCCAACTAGGGACCATGGATCCACACCCAGCACCACATGCCATGCAGGCCCCATCCCTGGGCATGCTGAGCCAGCACCAGATCCCAGCATGGTGCTGCATGCCTGCAATCCCAGTACTGGGGAGACTGCAAACAGCAGATCACTACTGAGTCTGAGATGGATAGTGAGACCCTGTACCAAAAACATTTTTTAAAAAGTACATTACACAAAAGCATATTCTATACAGATATAGCACTACTGATACATGACAAAGAGGAAGTGTCCTACTCACCATTCCAGTGACAGAGCCATTGTCAAGGGCAAGAGAAAGGTGCCTTATCTCTCGACTCTGAAAAGTGCATATATTGTCTTTGTTGAAAATGACATCAAAGAAACCTAGAAGACAGTATTAACAAGCAATTCATGCTTAAATAGGTTTTTCAATCATACATCTAGATCTCCTGATAATGTTTCAATTAAACTTTGTAATTAATCAAAAGGTAAAATGCCCTACCTACACTATGTTCAGTTTGTAAAATATCATAATATAATGCACTTTTTCTCCAGAGCTATCTTAGTATAAAATGTTCTTTTAAATTGGTGGTATTTTTGAGCCATGACGTACTTCTTCTTGGATTTCTAAAGTTTGTCTCTGGGTTTCACTTATATGTACATACATTTTGTATATATATACACACATGATAAGTACACAATATGATCTAAATGTATAATGTACACTGTATGTAGAATAATTTCTCCACAAAAACAAGAATTGGAACTTGCCAGGTAGCTCTGCGGCACGCATTGGACTTCTAATAACAAATAAAAGTGATTCAAAGGTTGTAGGTTCAAATAAAAATTAGAATTTCTAAAATGAATATATCCCACTGTCACCACAGCCTATTTTATATAAATGGAAAAACTTACTGCTACTCAATCCATATCAAATGAAGTATTATTGGTATTATTAAGTTAATTTTGGTTCCAAACTCCAAATTTTTGTATTAGTATTGCACACTGTTTGTGCCACTGGAGCTTCTAAAGTTAACCATGGAATCATGCATACACTTGCTCTTAATTATTCACTTTATCATATACTTATATTCTGCTAGGACTAAGAAACATGGTCTCCACCCCACTGGATCCAGCCCGGTTGTGTGAGTGAAACCTTTCTCCGTGCTCTTGGGATCCCTCCATCCCTCCAGAGTCAGTCCAATTCCAGGCCCCGTGAGTGTGTGTGAGAGTTTTTGGGCTCCCGTGAGCCTATCTGGATCAAGCCCAGACCCAGCCCTTCCACTGCACTCTCTGGATCGCTCCACCATTAAAGACCCAGTCCTGCAAGTTGTAGACACACCCAGGCATACAGGCTGGGGGTGAGACTCTGCATCTGAAGCTCCTACAGAAAGAGTAGGAGCCAGAACCAACTAGGTAATCCAGGAGCAGAACATCTTGCCAGAGGGGCACAACAGGTTCACTCCCAAGGGCTGCAGCAGGAAGGAGCTGAGCACAGCAGCCAGAACCAAACCAGGCAAAACAGGATGAATTCGAACTTTGCAGATCTGCACCCAAATATCAGTAGGTGCTAAGGTTATAAATGCATCAAAGCTCTACACCAAAGGTCAGAGGACAGTGCTATACAAAATCACGAAGAGAAGCAGTAAAAAGAAAACTCAGATGCCAAGCCCATGCAGAACAAAAGCAGAGGATACTAGCACAGAAGAAATTGAAAATCACACAGCTGAAATCTCTGAATCAATAGACATAAAGAAACAACTGCAGAAAGGTACAGATGAATTCAGATCAGAAATAATCACTGGAGGAAAAAAAATGAAATATTTCAACAAGAGCATCTGATGTAAAGAATCAAATACAGAAATATATAGAGGAAATCCAATCAGAAATAATCTCTGTAGTAAAAGAATTAATAACTGCTTCCCAAGAAGACACTGACAAAAAAAAAAAAAAAATAGAGGAGATTAGAAAAACGACAGATTACTTGAACGAGTGATACAAGAAAGAAAGAGATCGCAGGAAGCTGAGTCAAAGAAATATAGAGGAACTTAAAATCTCAATCACAATATTGCAAAATCATTTGAGTGAAAGTGAAGACAATTTCACATCTTGAAGACACTGTCACAACTAGTGAAAAGGTAAGAAAAGATCTCTTAAAAACAATGAGGATGCAGGAAAAAAAAATTCATCACCTGCAAATGGTGGTGAATGAAGGTGCAAAGATGAACAATGTGAGAATAATAGGCACCAATGAGAAAGGAGTCAATACAAATGATATAAAAAGAATACGGGCAGAAGTAATAGCAGAAAACTTCCCAAATATGAGAAAATAATTTTACATTCAGGAAACCAAAGCATGCACAACTCCAAATAATTTCAACCCAATTAAAAACACACAGAGACATATAATACTCAAGAATCCAGAAATCCGGTACAAAATATATATATATATATACTGAAAACCGCTACAGAAAAGAAACAGATCACAATAAAAGAAAAACCCATCAGAATTACAACTAACTTCTCTGCACAAACCATGAAGGAAAGAAGAGCATGGAGCAGAATACTTCAACTCCTCTACAAAAACAAATTCCAGCCCAGACTACACCCTGAAAAACTTTCAAGTTTGATAGAGAAGTGAAATACATAACAAAGAAAAAGTAAAGAATTTCATGACAACAAAGCCACCCCTACACAGACTACTAAAGATGTTCTAGAGAGGGAACAAACTGATCAGAATTCCATGAAGGAAAACAGAAGAAAGTCACTAAATAGGGCAAACAATTAAACACAGGATCAAAAGGAGTAAACAACAGCAGGTAAATAATGTGTCAATCATAAATTAATAAATCTCAATGATAACCATCAATGTAAATGGACTCAATTCACCAATTAAGAGAAATAGACTGGCACAGTGGATTAGGAAACAAAATCCATAAATATGTTGTATACAAGAAACACACTTAACCCATAAAGAAATTCATAGGATGAAAGTCTAAGGATGGAAAACAATACTACATGCCCCAGCACCTCAGAAAAAAAGCAGGGGTAGCAATTCTGTTCTCAGACAGTCTCAACTTCAAACAAAGAATGATCAATTGAAATAAAGAAGGCCACTATATATTGATTAGGGGAAAAATTCGAGAGGAAGAGGTAACACTCATAAGTATGTATACACCAAACACGGGAGCACCCAAGTATATAAGACAAATCCTAATGGATATGAAAAACCTAATATCCAATACCACAATCTTAAGAGGAGACCTTAACACCCATTATCCCAACAAGATAGGTCAAGCAGACAAAAAAATAGCAGAACTGAACCAGAGCCTAGCAGTCCCAGGTCCCAACCTGTGGCCCAAGCCCCAGCACAGCTCGGCCTGTGAGTGAGAGCCCCAGGCCTGCCGCACCAGAGAGACAGTTCCCAGTGGTCCCAGGTCTGACCCCGCGGCCCCCAACCCAGGGCAGCTTGGAGGCAGATGCACCAAAGCCCAGGCTTGCTCACCTAGAGAGCAACCTGCCGGAGACTCAGGGGGCAACTCCGGCAACTTTCTGGATCCTCGCCCCAAAGCCAGCCAACATAGTGGGAATTTTCACTACTCACTCTGCATCCCGGTTCGGTTCATGCTTGCCTGACCAGGGAACCAACAGAGGGGAACCACAGGAGCTGCAGTAAAAAGGAACTGAACACAAGAGCTAGATCCAGGCCAGGCATAACTGGATAATCCCTAACTTAATAGAATGGCACCCAAATCCCATTACACGCTAAGGTTATAGCTACACCAAAGCTCTACACCAAAGGTCAGAGGTCAGTGCTATACAAAATGACAAAGACAAGGAGAAAAATGCAATCTCAGGCCTGGAGTCCACCAGGAAGTGCAGAGGACACTAGCTCAGCTGAAATGAATGAATTAACAGATACGTAAGCAAAGAAACAACAGCAAAAAGGTATAGAGGAACTCAGAGAAGAAGTAATTCCTAAAATAAAAAAAGAAATATCGGAAAACGTTGCATCTGAAATAAAGAAGCAATGCAGAAACATCAGGGGGAAAACCAATGCTCACCCAGAACAAGTTCAGAGAGCACTATTCCAGCTGAAATGTATGAATTAACAGCATCTGAAGCAAAGAAACAACATGAGGAACTCAAAGCAGAAATAATTTCTGAAATAAATAAAGAATTCTTTGAAAAAAAAAGAATTCTTTGAAATCATAGCATCTGAAATACAGTAACAAGTCTGGAAATATACAGAGGAAAACCTAACTTGAAAGAAACTCTGCAGAAAAAGAATTAATAACTACCTCTAAAGAAGACATGTTTAAAAAAATAGAGGAGATCAGAAATATGACAGATTCCTTGAATGAGCAATACAGACAAGAATAGAATGCATGAAACAAAGTCAAAGAGATATAGAAGAACTAAAAATATCAATCAAGAGTCTACAAACTGTATGAATGAAAGCGAAGACAGAGTTTCAGATCTTAAAGACACTGGTGCAGCTAGTGAAAAGGTGAGAAAGGATCTCTTAAAAAACGAGGATGCAGGAAAAAATAATCCATCACCTGCAAGATGACGCCAGAATGAACAATGTGAGATTAATTGGTATCAATGAGAATGAAGGAGTCAATACAAATGACATAAAAAGAATTTGGGGAGAAGTAGTCACAGAAAACTTCCCAAATATGAGAAAACAATCCAACATTCAGGCCACCAAAGCATGCAGAACATCAAATAACTTCAACCCAAGTAAAAACACACTGAGACATGTAATAGTCAAGATCCCAGAAATCCAACACAAAAATAATATACTGAAAGCAGCCAGAAAGAAGAAGCAGATCACATTCAAAGGAAAGCCCATCAGAATTACAGCCGACTTCTCTACACAAACAATGAAGGCAAGGAGAACAGGGAGCAGAGTTCTTCAAGTCTTACATAAAAACAAATTCCAACCGATACTGTTATATCCTGCAAAACTCTCTTTCAAGTTTGATGGAGAAGTGAAATACTTCCATGACAAAGAACAACTAAAGAATTTCATGATGACAAAGCCATCCCTTCACAGGCTACTGAAAGATATTCTAGGGAGAGACCACAATGACCTCCATGAATGACAACAAAAGGAACCCACCAAACAGGACAATTAAACACAGGATACAAAGGAGTAAACAACACCAGGTAAATATCATGACAAACATAAGTCAGCACATTTCAATTATACCCATCAATGTAAATGAACTCAATTCACCAATTAAGAGAAATAGACTGGCACAGTGGATTAGGAAACAAAATCCAACAGTATGCTATATACAAGAAACACACTTAACTCAAAAGGACATTCATAGGCTCAAAGTCAAAACAATACTACATGCCCCAGCACCTCAGAAAAAAGCAGGAGTAGCAATTCTGTTCTCAGTCTCAACTTCAAACCAAGAAGAATCAAATGATACGGAGAAGGCCACTATGTATTGGTCAGGGGAAACATTCAAGAGCAAGAGGTAACACTCATAAATATCTATGCACCAAACACAGGAGCACTCAACTATGTAAGAAAAATCTTACTGGACCTGAAGAACCTAATATCTAAGACCACAATCTTAACAGGAGACCTTAATACTCCCTTATCTCAAAAAGATAGATCAACCAGACAAAAAATTAGCAAGGAAGTAGCTGAACTGAACCAGAGCTTGGGATAAACAGACCTGGTGGACATATACAGAGTGTTCCACCCAACCACAGCTGAATACACATTTTGTTCAGCTGTAACGGGTCATTTTCCAAAATAGACCACATATTAGTCCAGAGGTCATGTGTAAGTATATGCAAGAAAACAGAAATTATCCCATGGATATCTGACCACAGTGCAATGAAACTGGAACTAAATGACAAAAGAAACCAGAGAAAACCCCTAAAAGCATGGAAATTGAGCAACACCCTACTCAGTAATCAATGAGGTTAAACAGTGAAATTAAAAAAGAAATTCAACAACATCTATAATCCAATGAAAATTCAAGCACAATTTACAGGAATTTATGGCATACAATGAAAGCAATTCTCAAAGGGAAATTCATAACTGTGAATTAACACATTAGGAAAATATAACTGGAACAAATAAACTAATGCTGCACCTACAACACCTAGAAAAGGAAGAGAAAACCAAACCCAGAGTCCAAAGATGGGAAGAAATCATAAAGATTAGAGCAAAAATTAATGTAATTGAGATAAAGAAAACAGTTGAAAGAATTAATGAATCAAAAAAGTGGTTCTCTGAAAAATTAAATGAAATTGATAAGCTCCTAGCTAACCTCATCAAAAAGAGGAAAGAAAACATTCAAATACAAGCAAAAAGGAATGAAAAAGTTGTAATCACTACACAGCCAGTGGAAACTCAGAATTTCATCAATAGCTACTCTGAGAATCTTTATGTTCACAGAATAGAAGACACAGATGAAATGGGTAATTTCCTAGAAAGGTAAAAACTACCAAAACTCAATCAAGGAGATATAACAACTCTAAAAGAAATCTACAGACAAAGAAAAGCCCAGGTCCTGATGGATTCACAGGTGAATTCTACAAGAAATGTACAGAAGATATTATCTGTATATCCCTCAAACTCTTCAGTGGAATTGAAAAGGAATCAATCACTCCAAAATCATTCCTGGAGGCAAGTATCATACTGATATCAAAACCAGGGAAAGACACACCTAAAAAAGAACTACAGGTCAATCTTCCTCATAAATATAGATGCAAAAATCCTCAATAAAATCCTAGAAAATAGAATACAGAAAATCATCAAAAAGATCATACAGCATAACCAGGTAATATTCATCCCAGAAATATAAGGATGCTGCAATATTCAAAGATCTATAAATATAATACACTATACCAATAGAGTCTAACCCAAAAACATACTCATCTCAGTCAATGCAGAAAAGGATTTTGATAAAGTCCAACACTCATTCATTGTCAAAGTCCTACAGAAAATTGGAATACATAGCCTTTACTTCAGTCAGGTAAAAGCTATACTACTAACATTATTCTAAATGAGAAAAATAATGAAATCTTTTACTCTCATATCTGGTACAAGACAAGAATGTCTTCTATCACCACTCTTATTCAATAAAGTTCTGGAATCATTAGCTAGAGCCATTAGACAAGACAGAGAAATAAAAGGAATAAGAATAGGTAAAGAAGTAGATAAATTATCATTATTTGTAGATGACATGATACTTTACATGGCAGACCCAAAAAGTTCCACCAAGAAGCTACTAGAACTGATACACAAATTCAGTAGCATAGCAGAATACAAAGTCAGCATCCAAAACCCAATAGCATTCCTGTACACAGATAACAAACACACTGAGACAGAAATTATAGAAACAAAAACTTTTACAATAGCACAGAGGAAACGAAATACCTCGGAATTATTCTAATTAAAGAAGTGAACAATCTATTCAATCAAAATTACAGTATTCTGAAAAAAGAGATCGTAGAGAATTTCAGAAAATGGAAAGATATTCCCTGCCCCTGGATAGGAAGAACCAACATTGTTAAGATGGCCATACTCTTAAAATTGCTGTACAGATTTAATGCAATCCCTATCAAACTATGACCCACATACCTCACAGACCTAGATAAATCATTCCTATAATTTATTTGGAACCAGAAAAGACCTAAAATAGCAAAGGCAATCTTCAGCAACAAAGACAAGGCAGGATGCATTACAATTCACGATTTGAAATTATGCTACAAGACTACTGTGAAAAAACTCAGGATAATACTGGCAACAAAATAGACCCGAGGACCAATGGAATAGATTAGAAGACAAAGAAGCTTCTACGAACACACTCTGCTACCTTACCTTCGACAAAGGGGCCAAACATGCTGGCTGGAAGAAAGCCTCTTTAACAAATGGTGCTGGAAAAACTGGCTCTCTACATGCCTAAAACTGAAACTTCACCCAGCTCTATCAACATGCACTAAGCTAAAGTCAAAATGGATTAAAGATCTAAACATTAAAATAGAAACACTAAATCTCCTGGAAGAGAAAGTAGAAGTAACTCTTGAAGACATAGGGGTAGGCAAAGAGTCCATAAATAAAACTCAAATCGCATGGGTAACACTTGAAAGAATTAACAACTGGGACCTCCTCTTATTGATAAGTTTTGCACATCAAAAGAAATTACCAACAAAATGAAAAGACAATCCACAAATTTGGAAAAAATCTTGACTAATAAGCACTCAGACAAATATCTTCTCTCTAGAATTTATAAAGAACTAAACATTAAGGCACCAAAATTTAAAGACCCAATTCAGAAATGGGCATCCAAGATAAACACATACTTCTCAGAGAACAAAATGAAAGAAGCAAATAAATATATGAAAAAATGCTCCACATCACTAGCCATCCATGAAATGCAAATTAAAACAATACTGAGATACCATCTCACCTCAGAAAGAATGGCTATCATAAGGAAATCAATAAACAACAAATGTTGGAAAGGCTGCGGGGTAAAAGGAACCTTTTTCCACTGCTGGTGGGAATGTATACTGGTACAACCTTGATGAAAATCAGTGTGGACACTCCTTAAAAAACTAGGACTGGAAATCTCATGCAATCCAGCTATCCAACTACTGGGAATTTTCCCAGAGGAACTGAAAGTGTCATATCATCATGATATATGTGCACCCATGTTTATAGCAGCACAATTTGTGATAGCCAAATCTTGGAAACAACTAAGATACCTGTCATCTGAGGAATGGATGAAAAGAGGTGGTATTTTTATACAACAGAATATTACTCCATTGTGAAGAATGATAAACTCAAATCCTTCATATTTAATTGGATGCCACTGGAAGATATACTCATAAGTGAAATAAACCAGACCCACATGTGTAAATATCATATAGTCTCCCTAATATAAGAACTCTTTTTTTTTATCTTTTTTTTCCATTTATTTTTATTTTATTAAAATACAAATGTCAATCAGACAGTTTCAAGACACCTTAACCATACAGAGTCGATGAATTAATACATTGCAAACTGTTTTCATAACGTTTTGGTACTGTACAAGGTGCATACATGAAATTATATTTACAGGTTTTTTATAGCTGAATTATATCAAAGA